>WKFP01015394.1:497054-526674 GCA_011057875.1 Pterocles orientalis
GCAAAGTATGTGTCCTGGTTTCAGTTAGGACAGAGTTAACTTTCTTCATAGTAGCTGGTAAGAGACTATGTTTTGGATATTGTGAGAGACTGAACTGTGGAACATTTGTCTCGAAGATTGCTTGGAAACTTAACTGTGCCCACCACTGACATTAAATGGTGAAGCCAGTCTGGTGTGGTGTGAAGACCGCCACCACTTGCTGGGACACATGCAGTGCACCGCGAGGGAGCATGCAGCAAGCACATGGACATGTAGGACGTGCCACTTCCGTGGAAACCCTCAGCCCAATGGACTTTCTTCGGACCATCTATAAAAGCCCACAGGAAAGCATGTGTGTTTTGTGGAAGCATGTGTTTTGTTGCAGGTCTGTTTTGTGGCATGTGAGGAAGCACATGAGAGGAGGTGTGAATGCATGTGTGTGCGTGAAGGCGTGTGTTCTTCGTCTAAGGCCTGTGGATAGTCGGAGTGTCGTGGGAACTTGGGTGGTAACTGTTTCTTGCCTCTCTATCCCGACTTCTTGCTTAATTTCTACACTTTATTCCACTCTCTTATCGTTTTTATATTTTTGTGTTGTTAATAAAGTTATTTGGGGTGTATGGTATCTGACCTCGTTTGGTCTTAGTCTCACTCCTGGGATTGCATCGAAACCTCCCCGACTTTGGATCGGGACAGATTTGTGCCTAGGAGAAAGCTGATAACTTACTGATGTTTATAGTTGCTGTCAGGACAGTCAAGGACTTTCTAGCTTCTCTGCTGTGCCAGTGTCTGTAGGTGTAGGAGAAGCTGGGAGGGAGCACAGCCGCAATTACTGGCATAGCATTCAAACTTAGGTTTAGGATTGAGACCCAAATTGGTCAATGGTCTATTCCATATCACGCATGTCATGTCCAGAATATAGATGAGGGTCTGTACAGAAGTTCACTCTTTCTGGGTCATCTCCCCCTCCTCTCTGTTGTCTTTTGCTGTCTCGGTCACCTCTCATTCTATCTGACTCTCAGGCTCTTATCTCTTTTCTGGGATTGTGGATTGTGTCTCTTCCCTTTCCATCTTACAAAATGAAAATCTACCTACCTGATAGATTTAAATAGGTCCAGCAGATAGGAAAAATGCTTGTTTGTTTGTTTTTGAGATACTGTGAAGTGAGCTTTAAAAAGCATGTCATTTAATACAGTGGCTTTTGCATCAAATTAGCTTATGCAGAAGGAACAGTTAATTTTATTTGATCAAGTTATCCCTTCTCTCTCACATACATGAGAACAAAATGACATTGAATTTCTACTCCTTATGCACACAAACACAAATTTGTTTATCTGTTCAATACAGCAATAACAGCTCAGTCCCTCAAAACACAAACTGGCAAGACTGCTAAGAGTGCACACTCTGTGTTTGCTGCCCACAAAAGTCTGTCTATTCACTTTTTAGCAAGGTCTGAAGTTTTTGCAGTTCCAATGATAATTGGTCAAAATTTTGTTTTAAAAAGTGTGCATTAGAAAAAAAGTCTTAACTGTTACTCTTGAACTGTCAGCACCATTAGAATATTGCCGTTTAACTGTTTGCAAAACATTATTTTCTTATCCATAGGCTAATGTAAAAGTCAGGATTTTGTTATATTACTATGCTTATTTCACATATTTTCTTTGTTATTATCATGGAGTCATTAATCACAAAATAACTTAGGTTGGAAGAAACCTCTGGAGGTCACCTTGTCCATACTCCTTCTCAAAAAAGTACCAATTTACATCACATAAATTAAGACTTTATCCAGTCAAGTTTTGAATATAGTAATGGATGGACATTCTACAAGCTCCCTGGGCAGCCAGTTTAACCACCTTCATCATTAAAATAGATTTCCTTTTATATATTTAGACTTTCCCATGTTGTAAACCGTGCCCATTGCTTCTCATCCTAGCAGAGCCTGACTCTATTTTTTCTATAGGCTTCCACTAGTTTGTTAAAGACAAGTGTGAGACCTCCTAGCGACTCTTCCTAAGACCAAAATAATCTGTTAACCTCTTCTCAGATGTAATGTGTTCCACCTCTCTAATTACCCTGGTAAACCTTTGCTGGACCTGCTTCAGCATGTCAATGTGTTTCTTGTGTTAAGGAGACCAAAGCTGGGCACAGTAGTCCAGATGTGGTGTCACAAATGCCAAAGAGAAGGGAAGAATCACTTCCCTGGACCTGCCTGCAACTCTCCTCCTAATGCAGCCCAACATGCTGTTGGCTTTCACTGCTGCAAGTGCACATTCCTGTCTCATATTCAATTTGCTGCCCAGCAAGACCATCAGCTCCCTTTCTACTAAACTGCTTTCTGTCCAATCGATGTCCAGCCAGTACTGTTTTCTTGGGTTATTATGTTCCCAGTGCAGGACTCAGTATTTACCTTTTTAAAACTTTTTCAAGTTTCTCTAAGATCATTTCTGCTGTTTAAGTCTCTTTACACAGCAGCCCAGCCCTCCAGACCCCCTTTTCCAATGTGGCATAGTCCACAAACCTGTAGAAGCAGCGCTCCACCCAGCCATCAAATAATTTTTTTCAAATGCTACATGAGTGAAATTAAACTCTTGACATTCTTAAACTCATGAAAATTTCTTTAGTCAAACCTGCATTGCACTATATCTCCAATTCTTTCATGCAGCTTTTTGAAGACAGTTGGCAATCACTGTCATGGCAGCCATTACAGTCACAAGGAAGAGATTCAACTGATTAGCCATAAGGAGCTCTACTCCATTTCCTCACATGGACAGCTAATGCCATTTTATGCCTTCTGTCTACTGAAACGTTTAAGATACACTATGAAATCTCAACAGATGGGTGTATTTAAAAAGCCAAATTAGGCCCAGAATGTCAGCCACAACGTGAGCTTAGAGACCTTGCATATAGTTACACTCCAGGTTATAGAAACAAATCTACGCGTCTTAAACTCCAGCTGAATTACACCTTATCTTCAGCATTATTTTCAGACCTATAGTTGAGCTATAGCTTCTTTAACTTTTGTTTCAACTGTTTTGAATAAGGTTACATGTGTTACAACAAAATGGCATCGAAACAACAACTAAATTAATACATTTAAGAAGTGATTACCCATAAATATAACCTATTTTAACTCATGAAGAAATCAAGTAAAAGATGTAATTAATTAAGCTCTTACGGTCACCTGATAATTTACTCCTTGTCTTTCAGTAAAATGCATTAACAAAGTCCAAACTGATTTTAAAGGCTGACATAAATATTCTGATATTTATTAGGTCATGTTCTGCTAGAATAGCAGAAAACTCCTGTTCCTTCTGACTGAAGCTTGGCTGGCATTATTGTAATAGACAACTGCCTGTCCCAGTTAGATTGCTAAGGGTAAGAAAACACTCTCATTAACAGGCAGTCCGGTCAGTCTTGCTGCTGGTGCACACAGCCTTGCACCAATTTTTTGACAAAAGTTTGGAGTTCCTCAAAATAGCAACGTGCTGCTAGTACAATGAGCACAGAAACGTCTTCTCTGTGGAGCTAGTGAGAGTACGAGAAGTTTTGAATCACTCAGACATGCAGGCTACTGTTGGTATGGCCCTGAATAATTCCTCTTCCGGGGAAGAAAAAGCCTTGTTCCTCTAGAAGGCAGAAAGGAGAGAGATTTATCAGTTGCCATTCTCATCTCCAAAAATTCTTATTGCCTTTGTCCTACAGACAGAAAAATTCAGTTTTTTCTAGTCTGCTGAGAGCATAGGATCAATTCTGACTTCAGTGGCCAGACATGAAAGCTCCAAGCCCTTTAAATAACATTGATTTAATTACAATAATAGTCAGATGGTTCTCATCCCTTAGTTGAGTCCAAGGGTAAGTAAAGTAAGAATCCAGGCATGACATGTATCCACAGTCCTGCTGCAAACAGCAGATAACACTTTTGCTGCTGCTGACACTTTCAAGTAATAGATTAGCTCTAACTACTCCAAGTTTCCCATGCTCAGCTCTCTTTCTGCCTTCTTTAATTACTTCCCCAGAAACCTTTCACACCGCTACTAGCTGACTGTTACTGCTTTCATGCAGCCTTTTCTGATATGTGATGGTGGAAGACTATAGAGTTTTCTAAAAGCCGTGAAATGTTCAGTTGGGACTGAGTAAATGGGGGAAAGACAGAGAAACAGTGGAAAAGTGGGCTGAATATGCTGCTCATTCTGTCATTTCCCTGTGGGCTAACCTTGGAAAGTAATTCTGACTCTGTAGTCCCATTTTTTAATTGGAACTTTTCTCATTGGACAAGATGAAAACACTTTTAAAATTTCTGGATACTGGCTTTTATGAAAAGACTCATTAGATTACCTTGTGCAATGTGAAGCTTGTGAAGAATGGCCACTAAGAGACTTACGGAGGTGTAAGTGATGATTTTTTAAGCATGAGAACATGACTGAGCTGTGTGAAAGGAATAAAAGAGGATGAACTATGGGACTGGTCCAACTATTTCTCTTTTGGAGAAAATTATGTCTTCTTTGGCTTCTTTGATGGTAGCTCAGTATTTCTTTACTTTCAAAAAACATGTACTTTCCTTTTGTTCGGTTCCTTGCCAGTAAGCAAAAGAAAATGTTGCCTCTGCTACAGAGATGCTTGAGGAACCATGTATATATTTTTTTCCACTGGAGAAGTACATTTGTGCCGGACACCTGTAACATTTTAACACAAATTGTAGGAAAGGTTTGTAAAATCCTTCAGTGATTCATCTTGTCTTCATCCCTAAAGTAGTTATTTTCATTAGGACTTTGACATTATAGCAAAAATCACTGCTAACACACAAGCCCTGAAGCTATCCCATTGCTCAACCAGAACCTCATGCTGTGGTCCATGTCAGCCAACTTAGTCTTTTCTCATGTAGCCAAGTAACAGCACCAAGAACATCTGAAGTTTCCAACAGAAAAAAAAAAAAACAAAAAAACAAAAAACTTCCATTAGGAAGAGGTCAAGATGTGACTTACATGTAGTGAACAAGCCAGCAGCTCTCTCTGACAAAACTGTTGATACCACCAATCTGGTTTTATTGTACTTTCCTGTAGGAAAACAGAAACTCCCATTCTGAAAGACCTACAACTGGAAGGTAGGTGCAATTTTTTCTAAAATTTTGTCCAAATTTGTTATCATTCTGACAACTTCTCTGAGCCAGCTACCAGAGAGAAACTTATTTGTTGTACTGTAGCATACAAAAATTCTAATTGTGAATTTACTAAAAGTTTATTTTGTATTAATCAAAGTTTTTTAGTTTTGGGGAACAAATTTTCCTAAGAAGCACAAACATATGTTTTTTAAATGCTGAAAAACTCACAGTGGATTGTGGCAAGACCTAAAACAATTAAGTTATAAATATATAAGGACGAAATTTAAGTTAATTCTGTATTTGTCATTGTGGCCTAGCTGGGTACTATGGCTGTGCCCATGTGCACTCCCAGTGCACTCAGTCGCCAGTTCCCTAACAGATCAAAGAAGCCCTCTGGTCAGCTTCTGCTGAGATGAATGTGGGAGCTGTCTTGAGATGAGGGGACTGACTCCCTAACTTCACCACAAAATATTTCACTAATTGCTGCAAGAGCTCTCCAGGTAGGAAATACAGGTAGCAGAGTCCAGGCGAGTATCTCTGCTTCACGCTTGGCAATTCACAGGAAATATCCATGTGCTCCAAAGTGTTGATTAGTATCTGGGATGGAGAATCTGGCTGCTCCAGAGACTCTCCAAGTCAGTTCTTACTACAGAATTGATTTAACTTTAAATAGACAAAATCATTGCAAATAAGCATTAGAAATTATCCATGCAGACGTATAAATGGTCTCCTAAGATGGTCTTTTGAACATAGAATCATAGAATCGTAGAATCATAGAATGGTTTGGGTTGGAAGGGACCTTAAAGATCATAAAGTTCCAACCCCCCTGCCATGGGCAGGGACACCCTCCACTAGACCAGGTTGCTCAAAGCCTCATCCAGCCTGGCCTTGAACATCTCCAGGGATGGGGCATCCACAACCTCCCTGGGCAACCTGTTCCAGTGTCTCACCACCCTCATAGTGAAAAATTTCTTCCTAATGTCTAGTCTAAATTCACCCTCTTTTAGCTTATACCCGTTACCCCTTGTTCTCCCAATGCACTCCCTGACAAAGAGTGCCTCCCCATCTCTCCTGTAGGCCCCCTTCAGGTACTGGAAGGCTGCTATTAAGTCTCCTCGGAGCCTTCTCTTCTCCAGGCTGAACAACCCCAACTCTCTCAGCCTGTCCTCATGGGGGGGTGCTCTAGCCCTCTGATTAATTTTGTGGTTCTCCTCTGGACTCTCTCCAACAGGTCCAGGTCTTTTTTATGTTGGGGGCTCCACGTCTGAACACAGTACTCCAAGTGGGGTCTCATGGGAGCAGAGTAGAGGGGGAGAATCACCTCCCTTGACCTGCTGCTAATGCTTCTCTTGATGCAGCCCAGGACACTGTTGGCTTTCTGCGCAGCAAGCGCACACTGCCGGCTCATGTTGAGCTTCTCATCCACCAATACCCCCAAGTCCTTTTCCTCAGAGTTGCTCTCTATCCATTATATTTTACCTTAGCCATTATAGCCTCACCTATAACTACTCAGTATTCATTACTAAGCACTGCACCTTCCTCAGGTCTCCTCCACACACACTTCCTTTACTGCAGAAGAACCTCAACAGTTTCTCCTGCAGAGAGCAACCTGAAGTTTCTGGAAAACTTCACAGTGGGCAAGTTATAACCACCGATTGCCCAGCTTAGTGCCATGGAATGAAAAACAAAACTCCAGAATTACTGATAGTACCTTTGTTAATCAGTTAAATATTGTAATTTTGTTCATAGTGCTTAAAACATTTCTCCAAGAGAAACAAGGAATATTATCAACAGAGCAAATTTAGCAGCCTTTCTGCTTTATGGGCTCTAGATTTCTCTCAACATTTCCTAAGGAAAGTCACAGTGCAGCTTCGTGTAAAGGTGACCTTAGACACTTATTACGGTTAGTAGCCTGAGAATACCTTTAAGATGTTGAGGGCTTTCTGCAATCTGACCTAAAGTACTTCTTATTACAGTGGGACAATTTACTTCAAGTTTAAATTACTTTTCAATTCACGTTTCTCATGTTATATTGTCTACTAGTAACTTTGTCTGGCATCTCATTTTAACATAAAACTGGAAGAAAGCAGTTTACAACATTAAGAATCACATTGCCCTTTTTGCCCTTCCCTGTGCATTTCCTTTCTAGTTCCCTTTGTAATTTTTCAGAAACTGCAATACTCTTGTGCATTAAACAGGCTTATTTGAATGCTCACACTGCAAGTGCTGAAATGTTGCAGGATCTTAGCATTTTAGTGTTCTTTGAGGATAACCTATGATAATGCCACGATGTCAGCACAAATTAACCATGCTGTCTCTGTGATACCAGCTGTAATCTGAATCGCATATGCTGGTTATGGGAAATGAAACAGAACAATTGCAAAAGAGTTTGTTCTCAGTACCTCCCTGTGTTTCAAGTTCTCTCCAGATTGGGATTTACTGAGGAACTGAGTATTGTTTTCAGAACATTTGAAGTAAATATAAGTTACTTTGAGATTTAGTTGTCTGAAGGCCGTTAACTGGCATCAGATCCAGTTACGAAGATGAGACATTTTTCTGTACATCTCTTACTAGGAAAACAAACAAAAACAAAAAAAAAAAGAAAAAGGACAAACATTTTGTTTTATTTTACTTATATTTGAAACATAACTTCAAATTTGATACTTGAATCAGAAAATGAAATCTTGTCACAGTTTTAATCAGCTCTTCTAGATATGAATGTTGGTAGGTGCTTTTACCAGGCATTGACAAAAAAAAAAAAAAAAAAAAAAAAAAAAAAAAAAAAGTCAGCTTAAGTTTCAGTGAGAGCAAAATGCCATTACTGGAGAAAAAGACACCATCAATAAATGACAATTTTTAGATATAATATTAAATAATCCATCTGAAAGCTAGTAATATTTTTAATGGAAAAAAAATAGATAACATCAAGTAGCTTTTCAAATAAGATATATACTACATAGTTATTTTATTATTTTGGAATTTCTTTTTTTAATTTCTGTTTTAATATGAGTGGTCACAAAAGCAGATGTTGGTTTTCCTCTTTTTCAGAATATGCAAAACTACATTTTGGGAATGCACTGAGGATTCTCTGGCAATTTCAGCCTATTCTGCCAGTTACCATGTTCCTGATTTGGGCCTCACAGAGAATTCCCAGTTTGGAAAGGTCCTGAAATTTTTGAATCTTGTATAAATTGATGAAAAGAGGTCTCAACACTTTCAACCAGTACTAGGCCCCCAAGGTTCTTCATAACTTCTCTGTTTATTGTTCCATAAATGTTTGAAATTTACTTACCTTCTCACTTCCCAAATTGTTATCAACATTTAGGACAAATAATGACAATGGAAAGAAAAAAAAAGGATGCTATATAAACTATTAAACCTTTTAAATAATCCTACTGCTGTGCCCCTATTAATTCACTAGGAAGTACTGTCCTGATGCTGTGGCATGAAAACTGCATAGTCCACACGACACAGAAGGCTGCAAGTGGTACAAAGGTTGTGAGCTGAACACAGTTCTCCAGAAGCTTAAGAGAGGCTAGGATAGCAAAAAGGGTTGTCTGAAGAGTAAAATGTAGGATGCTGAGGACACTGAACAGCAGCACTGCCTTTCTTAGAAGTTATGAAAAACATAAAATTAAGAATAGGAAAACTAAAAAAAAAATATTAAATATTCCTAAAGACTTAAGTGTGCTACTTAATCCATAAATGATAATGTCTTTTTAGAAAAAGAGATAATTTTCAAGTGACTACAGAATGGAAAACAAAACTGTCTTTTAGAGGTATTAAGACAAGCATTTGGGGACTTGCAGCTCTTAAGCAAAGCAGAATAATAGCGTGTAGTTTCACTTTTGACAGCTCTTCCCACTGTATACACAATTCTGTATATAAAAGAAAATTCTACTGAAATGTATTGAATGCTTTAAAAAGAATCCAAAGTATTTTTATGTATTGCTTTTAAAATTCATGACTTAAAGAGCTACTTATGTCTGATCTTGCCAGCTACTTATATAATAAACTATCACTTCATAATTAGTCTACTAGAACACTTCTTAATTTATTTGAATAAAGAAAGCAACCAAATAATTTGAATAAACTGTAAACAATATAAATATTACAATTAGCTATGGAATTGATAGTAACCTTCATGGTCTATATATCTGTGAAGCAGAACTACAATACCATTTTAGAATTATGATATATATATACATTTTTATTGTGCAGGGTACTTATGGTGAATGAATTGCACTAAAATAAACGATGATAAATACACTACTGCTTGCTAAGCATGGCAAATCCATGAGCCATAAATACTGACCTTGTTAACTAATTAACAAATAAGTATATTAATCAAAAGGGAAAGTGGTTACACACCTGATCTGGAATAAATATGTTGCTTGAACACTAGAAAAGCAGAGATATTTAAGCTTTGTTTTACATAACAAAGAAACAGATAACGCGATTGTATTTTAATGTGGTTTCCAAAGAATAGCTTGCCGTCATGTTTTGAAATATGGTAACAGATCAGTCTAGGACTCAGAAATGTAAATTAATGCAAGGCACAATAAAGCGAAAGAACTGTGAGTAATGTATTTTGTCAATACTGGAAAAGAATTTAAATCTCATACAATTTTAAAAACTCTGCAGGTTCTTTTGGGACAAGTTAGATTATACAGTAGGGACTTTTTAAATTTTGTTTTTGATAATATTTAGTCAGGTAGTTCTAACAGTGATGATGACACTATAAACCTGCTTAGGGACAGATTAAGTGTTTATATATTCAGCAGAAGAATCAGGGATCTGAATTATATCTTGGCATTTTATTGAGAGTAATAAATAATAAGTAGCATTTCGTTTTCACATGAACTAGAGATGTTCATCTTAAAATCCAAGCTAGTAAGCAAGAGCTTGCTGAAAGAGTGAGTGTAGGAAAAGGATGAAGAGGTGTTTGAAGGCAATCACAGAAAATTAAAGCAGAACACTATATGCAAAGACTATACTAATAATCACCTTTTGTATATTACCGGAAAAAATCTAAAATATAACCATTAAGAAATGTGTTCTGATCACAAGTTCTCTTGACTGAGAAACACTTTTGCACCTGTGCATACCTTCAAAGCAGTCACATAGACAAGATGGATGCTTGATGTATTTTACACAGAAATGGATTATCCAATTCAAAATTAATGTAGGTGGGAGAGAGGGATTAAGAGGGAATGAGAAATATAAATTTAGTCCTGTTACCAGCAAGGACTTTCCCATTTCTATGTTTAATGTGAATGTGACCAGCATATTAACATTCCTTTAATTTAAAATGCAAGCAACCATTTCATTGTTTTTAAAAAAATATATTTTGTCATGATAGAAATGCTTGGACTGTCTCTCAAAATCTCATAAACCTTTGATTATGATAAATTTTCCATTTCCCAGTAAAACCAAAGAACAAAGTCACAACTTTGCTTTGTTTATCTGATTAATTCTATGTTAAGCAGATGTGGCAAATGCTATGCTAATCTTTCCCTTTTACTATGAAAAACACCCCTAACTGTTGTAGATCTCACACTGTAATGTTCTTTCTTGACACATTATGTGTTTTTTAGGACATGATCCATCAATTTCAGGCTTTGACACAGGCCATAGTCTTCTCATTAAATGTAAGTTAATATAAAACACAGTTTTGCTTTTTGCATTTAAGTGTGTTTATTCAATGCAACCTGTATTAAGTCCATATTAACAAGCTACAAAGAATTACATTTAAATTGCAATCTCCTTAATAAGGAAGAAGATTCTTATTTAAAAATCTTTTAAGCTCTTTGTAAAAGACAGCATCAGTGTTTATTTCTAGAAGAAAACTCCTGAGAAGGGATTTGTGTTTAATAACCTACTTATATCAAATGTGGCTACTGCCAGGCTCTGAGACTTGTACTTAGCTTTTCTTAAACTGGTTTCCTCAGTGAGTCTGTCATTTAGTCTCACCTCCATCACCCCCAAAGATTTCAGAAATTAAATTAAACTTAAAGTTACCAAGACTGAGAGAGATGGATGCCTGAAACAGTTAAGTTTGTACTAGCTTCATCCGAAGCTGAAGCTGAGCTGGGGAGAGGGATCCTTACTAGTTGCTAACTATAGGAAAGGCTAGAAATGTATTTTCTAGTTGTATAAAGAAGCCTACAATTTACTTTACATGAATAGCCTTGATATTGGTCTGTCTTATTCAAAATGTGTGTGTCTGAATCAGACAGTATAATCTGATAAAAAAGTAATTTTTGAAGTAGTTAAAACCCAGGCCTGTGATATGTACATTGATCTCATATGCTGGTTTGTTGCAGAATTTTCATAATAGTTTCCCAACAGAAAATATCTATGCACTTTTGCTCATATACAACTGCAAATAAGAAAGACTTAAAAACAAAACATTTTCTTCACTCAGGTACAAAATACAATGTGCCCTTTAACATTGTGGGCTGCATTCTTACTTTGTCTGATATCTCAGTTTCAGATACCAGGATGCAAAAATGCCTAGTTATTTGTGCGTTAATGTAACTCTGATCAGTGTTGATTTGTTTTGAACTTCTAGTCATGTGACCAAACTATTCCACTGTAATTCTAGTGCTAAGGAAAGATGGAGTCAAAGCACTGTTAGTTTTTCCTGGAGGAACTCTGTCTGGAAAGAAGGAGATGAATAGGATGCCTTCCCATACGTGCTGTGGAAGTATAAATTGAGCAAGAGATGAAGCGTCTATTATCCCCAGTACTAGCTGTAGACAGCTGGCCAGGGCCTTGGGCCACCTGTATCTGACCCATTTATCTTTGGTATGATTAGTGAAAGTAATGGTGCTGTAACAGCTTTCAAAATGTTTGGGAGCCTAGGCACCAAGAACACAACCCAGACATCCAGGGGAGTGAATACTATGTGCCTGTTCTTTCTTCCTCTTTGCTTCTCTTACTAAGACAGGGCAGAAGCTGTTCAACAGTTCTGTCAAGCATAAAATTCATAAAGTTTAGCACAGTAACAACATTTTCCTCCTTCCATGTTCTCTGTGTGACTCTGTTTCAATAACTATAAGCACTTCTTCAGAGACAAAAATGATTTTTACGTGACAGATTTTGACATTTTTTCCTCCCACTGGTAGTTCTGGTTTTGATGAATTTCTGTTTAAAATGTGGATTTGGATTTCAATTAATCTTGTGTGGTAAGCTCTATTAATTTAAATTAGTAGTAAAGGAAAGTGATTTTTTTTGGTTTTTGGGGTTTTTTTGCTTCTATTCCTTCCAAATAATTCAAATGATACAATGAGAATGTCAGTCTCACAGAAATGCCTCTCACCTGCACATATTTTCCTGTAATTCAGACAAGATGCCATTGCTTTTGACATGTTGAGGGTAAACTTCATATGTCTGAGAAAATTTTTCAGTAAGACACCCATGGCATTGTACGTATTTGATTGGCTCGATGTACGTTGCTCAATGAGGTACAATAGCAATGAGAAGTCACTGCACTCAAAGGCATGAAATCCAAAGCCACTTACAGAATATCACTCTGATACTGTTTTCTGATGAAGAGTACAAAGGATGACCCTGAGAACCACAGACCAGTTGGACTCACTGCTTTGCCCAGTAAAATCATGGAACAGATCCTCCTGGAAGCTATGTCAAGGCATATGGATGACAGCGAGGTGATAAGAGACAGGCAGCATAGCTTCATGATGGGCAAATCATGCCTGACTAATCTGGTGGTGTACTGCGATGGAGTGACTACATCAGTGGACAAGGCAAGAGCAACAGATGTAATCTATAATGAGTTCTCTAAGGCCTTTGACATGGTCTCCCACAACATCCTTGCTGACAAATAGGAGAGATATGGGTTTGGTAGATGGAATATTAGACGGATAAGGAATTGGCTGGATGGCCATGACCAAAGAGTTGCAGTCAACAGCTCAGTGGAGATCAGTAACAAGTGATGTCCCTCAGGGGTTGGTGTTGGGTCAGATGTTATTCAGTATCTTTATTAATAACATAGACAGCGGGACTGAGTGCAACCTCAGCAAGTTCGCAGATAACACCAAGTTGAATGGTGCAGCTGACTCACTTGAGGGAAAGGATGCCATCCAGAGGGACCTTGACAGACTTGAGGAGTAGGCCTGTGTGAATCTCATGAAGTTCAACAAGGCCAAGTGCAAGGTCCTGAGCCTGGGTTGGGCAGTCCCCAATATCTGTACAGACTGGGTGAGGAATGGATTGAGAGCAGCCCTGAAGAGAAGGACTTGAATGTACTGGTGGATGAAAAACTGGACATGAAATGGCAATGTGTGCTTGCAGCCCAGAAGCTAACCATATCCTGGGCAGCATCTAAAGAAGCGTGATCAGCAAGTGATGATTCTCCTCCTCTATTCCACTATTGACAGACACCAACATGGAGTGCTGCATCCAGCTCTGGGGCCCCCAGCACAAGAAAGACATGGACCTGTTAGAGCAGGTCCAGAGGAAGGCTACAAAAATCATCAGAGGGCTGGAACTCTTTCCCTATGAGGACAAGCTGAGAGTGTTGTGATTGTTCAACCTGCAGAAGAGAAGGCTCTGGGGAGACTTTATATCAGCCTTCCAGTACTTAAAGGGAGACTATGGGAAAGATGGGGAGGGACTCTATCAGGGCCTGTCGTGACACCATAAGGGTAATGGCTTTAAACTGAAAGAGGGTAGATTTAGATAAGATATAGGAAAAAAATTGTTTACTGTGAGGATGGTAAGGCATTGGAAGTGGTTACCCAGATGAATTGTGGACACCTCACCCCTGGAAGTGTTCAAGGCCAGGTTGCATCTGTCTTTGAGCAACCCGATCCAGTGAAAAATGTCCCTGTCTATGGCAGGGGATTGTACTAGATGATTTTAAGGTCCCTCCCAACCCAAACCATCCTATGATTCTATGTTTTACATCACTTAAGTGTGTAGAGCCTAGGGCTAAAGAACAGTAAAAAAGAAAGTTTACTGCAGTCCTTGAAAAAGGACCAGTAGCACCTGACCCAGGTATTCAAGCTGTAGGTATGCTGGAGATACGGCAGCAGTACTGTATCACTTACTATGCTTTAAAGTAATCTCCAGTTACGTTATTATAAAAACCTTTTCCTATGGTCTGCACTAAATGGTCACACTGAACAGTCCTCTACTAGAGTGAGTGAGGTATATCTTATATATATCAGTCTACCAGCTAAAAGTGATTATGTATATGAAATGCATGTGCTGTAAAAACAAGTGAAACAAGGAACTTGCTGCTGAGTCAATAATGTCACAGCAAATAGGAGCTATTGACTCAACAGGGTTATTACGCTGCCAAAAATTGATAGCTTAACTGTGGAGCAAAAATATGAAACAGATGTTACTGAATAAAAAGCTATAAAATTTAATTACTCAAATACAGACATGGAAAAAAGTGTAGTCTGTTATGAGATGTATATTAGTTTTAAATATTTTGACATTTAAAACCAGTTTTCAGTAGAACCAACTAATACTTAGAAAGAAGACGCTTTATCACACTTTTTATCATGCTCTAGAGCATAGCAATAGGTTGTTAGATAATAATAAAGCTGTGTCTTTTTTTGGTTTTCACTATGTTCAAGTCTGATATTTGGTTTTCCTGGAAATTAGGAGAAAAAATATTTAAAAATCATTCTCTTCAATCAGTTAACTCAGTGTCGAAGTAAATCATGCCTGTAGAGTTGTCTTCATTGACTCTCAGACAAAAAGTAACAATTTAAAAAATGTAACATAAATGTGTATTCCCTGTAAATAACTGGATGGGGAATTAAATGTCTATAAGCTCCATTATGGTTAGACACTATTCAACATTTTGAATACTTAATTAGAGGTCAATTTTTTTTTCCTTTTTTTTTTGGAGGGGTGAAGAGGTTAAAGAGGCATCTAAAATTTAGTAAAATGATATAAAGAATCCCTGAAGACATAAAATAGGTAAGTCTAAATAAGGCTGCCTCAAACTGATAAGTGTATGGTCTTGGTATTATTTTTACACTTACTTTAAAAGCAGAAAATTATTTAAACCAAATTTATAATTATTAACAACACAAATAATAATTTTGTTCAGATTTCAAGCTAATGCATTGTACTGTGATCTGATGTAACACTGGAATACTCTCAAAGTAATGTTTTCCAAATACAAAGTAATGTTTTTGAATGTAAATATGGAGTCTTTTGCTATAGAAAACACAGACTAGTGAAGCTGTTGTGACATATTCGTAAAGTAATTTCTTTGCTTATGTGAGATTGGAATTTAGCTTAGCATTTCCAAATCTTGAAGGAGCTTTGATGATAATGTACATTTCATTGCAATTAAAATGCACTGGTTAATTCATTAGAGGAGTATAAGCATTTACAATACATGGAAACTATATACACACAGGCAAACACGAAAGAATTATTTTCAAACTTTTCTATAAAAATGACCATGCTTTTCTTCTCTGTATTGAAAAGCAAACTGTAACAGATTCCAGTATTATAATGTGGTATAAATTAGTGACATATTTACTGTATGTGCTTGTGCTATTTGTTGGGGGGAGAACGCAAACACAGTCCCCCACTACCACAAATTATGCAGTCAAGTTTCCTACATTTGGGAAAATCGCAGGGGTTAGCACACCCAGAGTGCAGGGGATGAGCTTCTCCACTATATAGATGAGGATCGGTCTGGAAGTTGGGTCTCTTGCTTCAGGTTGTCTCCCTCTGGACCACCCCTCTCTCAGGGTCAGCTTGATCTCTTGGACACTGAGGGTCTTATCTCTGTTCTGGGATTGTGGTTTCAGGCCACTCCCTGCTCTGGCATCATTAGCCAGGAACAGGCTGAGCCTTGGTCATTGGGTGAGGAGCAGTATCACTGTGTATCACTCATTTGTATATTCGTATATATCACTATTATTATTATAATTATTATTTTCAATATTATTGTAGTTTAGTTATTAAATTATTTGGGTTTTTATTATTATTTATTAAATTATCTCAACCCACAAGTCTCTTTTCCCTTTACTGCTTTAATTCTGTCCCCCATCCCTGGGAGGTGGGGAGGGGGGGGGAGGGTGAGCAAGCAAGTGTTGTGTAAAACTACGACACATCTGATTTCTTAGACACTGTCACAGAACTGTTTATGTAGTCTTTAACTATATGGTTAGAAATAAAAATGATAACTTCTTGGAAACTGTATCATGCTCAAGTCTGCTTTGTCTTGTATGGGAATAAAATTGACGCTTTTAGAGTGATAAGGAAAGAGGAACATAGCATAAGATTTATATAGCATCTTATCAAAAAACACAATATATAAACCCAGGATATCAGATAAAAATTAATACTTTAAACTTCAGTTCTGCATACCCCTGTATTTAAGTTGGTATAGGAATCAAAGAAACTTGAGACATCGCTTGTGAGAGAAGAGCTTTGGCCCTAGCGATAAGGAAAACTTTAACTCCTTCAGAATATAATTTGGATGATAAATAAAAATCACACATACAAGAAAACACGGAGCCACTGAGTGACTTAATAGTTTTGCTCACTGGAAAAAACTCTGTTGGGAAATCTATTACTCAGGCAGCAAAAAGCCTCTCTCTTTATACCAGCTGTTTACTGATGAATCTTCATTGTTTTCAAAACTAGTCATCTTTTAATAGTTTATTATTACATCAATATTAGAGGGAAATTAATGATATTTTTTTCCTTTTCTGATACAATTGTTTCCTAGATACATAGAAAAATTAAGAAAAAATATTTTCTTCACTGTTGTGAAGAATTTGCGGAGCTGAATTTGAATGAAAGAATAATAACAACAAAGTTGAGGCAGCACTGCAGAGTGTGGCCTTACTCCAGAAGAGAGTAGAAGGTTGAAGAGAACTTCTTCAGAGGCATCTGTCACCCAGTACAACATCGCTTAAAATTACACTAGAGGAAAAACAAATAAGGAAGATATAATTTTTTTTTTCTGAAAGTTTATTCCCATATTCCCAGAAAAGGAGTGTGAGGAAAAACCTAACAATTTTTAAGGAGAGAACCTTTGATTGGGGTTGACATTGCCCATGCTGTTAAAAGAAGCCATTGCAGACACCTACAGCTTTTACAAGCCTGTTTACCAGTGTAGCTGGATATCACTCTACACTGAGTAACGCTCCTCTGGAAACAGAGAGGGAATCAAATCACAGAATACTTTACATTACATCAAAGTGCAATAAACCCGAGAAATATTTTATTTTGTGATAAAGCTAAGAACTGTGTCAGTGTTTATGCATGCTCTATGTTGAAATTCAGATGGCAGATGACAGCTGGCAAACCTCAACATGTGATTGAAGTATGGATTACAATAAACTATGGTTGTTTTACTGATTCTAGGTGCATTACAAATTGTTACAAAGTTAAATATTGAAAGGGAAATAAGTCTCATCAGGCATTTTAGAAAGTCTGTATATCAGTTCCTAGGATGACAGAAAATGCTGCATCCTGTTCTGTATTTCACTTCAAAGGAAGAGTGATCTACGTCCTTGAAGTTATCCTCTAGAAAAGATCTAATCACTTTCATCATAATTCACAGAAGAAAAAATATGGCAAGTAGTCACTGGGCCAGAGAGCTCCATACCAGTTTTCTTAATAATGCCTTCTTTTCTCAAATTGCTCACTAAGGCTAATGTACCTCTTTATTTCTAGCAATTTTGCTTTTATCTTCTCTTCATGCATGTGCTTTTTAGCATCTGGTCATTCACTAAAGTTCAATAAACAGATCTTAAAAATATTAAGAGCTGAAGCATAACAAATAGCGCACACAATATACTCCATCATTTTTCATGCTATTTGCTACTGCGCCTGAAAGACACATTATAATTGTCACATAAATGTGAGGGGACAGCAAGTTTCACTTTTAGCAATGATGGGCATGGTAGATACTTCTAGAGCTGGGAGAAAGAAAAGACACCTAACTGCCAGACAACTGGATTAAGTACTAATCTATTCCAGGTCATTCAGTGAGTCTTTACCTGTATGGGGAGAGCACACAGTCAGAGCAGTAACACTTCATACTCATTCTGCACAGGTGTAAATGACAAAAGTAGCTGAAAGCAGAGCAAAAAAGCAAAACTTTAACCTGCAGTTCCCCAACTTTTCTCTGAATCCCAATTCCATTTGGCTTTTCAAGTGCAAAAGCCAAAGTTTTGGAATTACTGCCTTGACCATTAAAAAGGAACAGTGCCTGAAGAAATTATTTTGTTATTAGATCTCTCACAGAAAAGGTAGCAAAAAAGAGATTAAACTCAAGATAGAAAAAGAATTATAGACTCATAGAATCATTAAGGCTGGAAAAGACCTCAAGGATCATCAAGTCCAATCATCAACCCACACCACCTAACTCACTAAACCATGTCCCCAAGCACCACATCTACACATTTCCTGAACACCTCCAGGGATGGTGACTCCACCACTTCCCTGGCCAGCCTGTTCCAATGCCTGATCACTCTTTCAGTGAAGAAAATTTTTCTAATATCTAGCCTAAACCTCCCCTGGTGCAACTTGAGGCCATTTCCTCTTGTCCTATCACTTGTTACTTTAGATTAGAGGCCAGCACCCACCTCACTAAACCCTCCTTTCAGGTAGTTGTAGAGAGTGATAAGGTCTCCCCTCAGCCTCCTCTTCTCTAGACTAAACACCCCCAGCTCCCTCAGCTGCTCCTCATAAGACCTGTGCTCCAGACCCTTCACCAGCTTCGTTGCCCTTCTCTGGACCTGCTCCAGCACCTCAATGTCCTTCTTGTGGTGAGGGGCCCAAAGCCAAACACATTATTCAAGGTGCGGCCTCACCAGTGCCGAGTACAGGGGCACAATCACTTCCCTAGTCCTGCTGGCCACACTATTGCTGATGCAGGCCAGGATGCCGTTGGGCTTCTTGGCCACCTGAGCACACTGCTGGCTCATGTTCAGCCAGCTGTTGACCAGCAAGCCTCAGTCCCTCTCTACCAGGCAGCTTTCCAACCACTCTCCCCAAGCCTGTAGCGTTGCAGGGGGTTGTTGTGACCAAAGTGCAGGGCCCGGCACTTGTCTTTCTTGAACCTCATACAATCGGCCTCAGCCCATCAGTCCAGCCTGTCCAGATCCCTCTGTGAAGCCTTTCTACCCTCAAGGAGATCAACACATCTGCTCAATTTGGTATCATCAGCAAACTTACTGAGGGAGCACTCAATCCCTTCATCCAGGTCATTGATAAAGATGTTAAACAGGACAGGCCCCAAAACCAGTCCCTGGGGAATACCACTGGTGACCGGCCCCCACCTGGACTTAACTCTGTTCACCATGACTCTCTGGGCTTGGCTGTCCAGCCAGTTTTTTATCCAGCAAAGGGTGTCCCTATCTAAGCCATGAGCCACTAGCTTTTCTAGGAGAATGATGTGGGACATGGTGTTGAAGGCCCTGCTAAAGTCTAAGCAGATGACATCCGTGGCCTTTTCCTTATCCACTAGGCGGGTCACCTGGCCATAGAAGGAGATCAGATTGGTCAAGCATGACCTTCCTTTCAAGAACCCATGCTGACTGGGCCTGATCCCCTGGTTGTCCTGTACATGCCATGTGAGCACACTCAAGATGAGCTGTTACGTAATCTTCCTCAATACCGAGGTCAGGCTGACAGGCATGTAGTTCCCCAGGTCCTCCTTACAGCCCTTCCTGTAGATGGGTGTCACATCGGCAAGTTTCCAGTCTTCTGGGACCTCCCCTGCTAGCCAGGACTGTTGATAAATGATGGAGAGGGGCTTGGCAAGCTCCCCTGCCAGCTCCCTCAGTACTCTTGGGTGGATCCCATCTGGCCCCATAGACTTGTGTGTGTCCAGGTGGTGCAGCAGGTCATTAACTGCTTCCTCCTGGATTGTGGGAAGGCTATTCTGCTCTTTGTCCCTGCCTGCCAGCTCAGGGAGTTGAATATCCTGAGGATAACTAGTCTGATTATTGAAGACTGAGGCAAAGAAGGCATTAAGCACCTCAGCCTTTTCCTCATCGTTGGTGGTAATGTTCCCTCCTGCATCCAACAAAGGATGGAGATTCTCCAAAGCTCTCCTTTTGTTGTTAATGTATTTGTAAAAACATTTTTTATTATCTTTTACCACTGCAGTCAGGCTGACTTCCAGTTGGGCTTTTGCCTTCCTAATTTTAACTCTGCATGACCTGGCAAGATCCCTGTACTCTTTTTGGGTTGCCTGACCCTTCTTCCAGAGGTGGTAGACTCTGCTTTTTTCCCTGAGTCCCAGTAAAAGCTCTTTGTTTAGACAGGCTGGTCGTCTTCTCTGCCACTTTGTCTTTCCACAGATGAGGACAGCCTGTTCCTGTGCTTTCAAAACCACCCTCTTGAGGAATGTCCAGCCTTCCTGGGACCCCTTGCCCTTCAGGACAGTCTCCCAAGGGACTCTCCCTACCAGCACCCTAAACAGCCTAAAGTCTGCCCTTCAGAAGTTCATGTTAGTGGTTTTACTGGCACCTCTCCTTACTTCACCAAGGATTGAGAACTCTATCATTTCATGGTCGCTAAGCCCAAGACAGCCACCAACCACCACATCTCCCACCAGTCCTCTGTTTGTGAAAAGCAGGTCAAGTGAGGCACCTCCCCTGGTAGGCTCGCTTACCAGCTGTGTCAGGAAGTTATCTTCCACACACTCCAAGAATCTCCTAGTCTGTTTCCTTTCCACTGTGTTGTATTTCCAGCAGATATCTGGCAAGCTGAAGTCTCCCACAAGAACAAGTGGGAGCAATCACGAGATTTCTGCCAGCTGCTTACAGATTGTCTCATCTGCTTCCTCCTGCTGGCAAGGTGGCCTATAACACACTCCCAGCAGGATATCAGCCTTGTTAGCTCTTCCCCTCATTCTTACCCATAAGCGTTCAAACTTATCATCGCAATCCTCGATTTCTATACAATCAAACCACTCCCTAACATATACAGCCACCCCACCTCCTCCCCTTCCTTGCCTATCCCTCCTGAAGAGCTTATAGCCATCCATTGCAGCACTCCAGCTATGAGACTCGTCCCACCATGTTTCTGTGATGGCCACTAGGTCACAGCTGTTTTGTTGCACAGTGGTCTCTAGCTCCTCTTGTTTGTTGCTCATACTGCGTGCATTAGTGTAGATGCACTTGAGCTGAACTGTCGAATCCACTCCTACCCTCAGCGTGCCATCCCTAGGTTTGTCTGTAATGGGCCTGGCAATTCCCCCTTCCCCCTTTGAACCTAGTTTAAAGCCCTCTTGACCCCTGCAATCTTAAGAGCAAGAATTCTTACCCTCCTATGATAAGGTAGACGGGCATCTTTTTATTGCTTTTCTTGGTAGAGGACAGAATGGACACATATTACAAAGTTTAATAATATCCAGCCTCTCCCTGACCGCAGGGTTAAAAAAGCACCAGCTAAGAAAACATTATTTTCTTTCTCGTGTCCAGTCCAAATAATTGTTGTCGGTTGAAAAGCCATGCTACAGCCTCTAGACTGGTACTAGATTCTGGAAGCCAAACTGTGACCTCTTCTCACTGTCAAGCTCATGGCCTGTTTCAGAGATGCCAAGGTATTTATGGAGCTATATGCTATGACTTAGTGTCCTAGGTCATAATTTCCATTAGGTAATATCACAGTATCTTTGTAGGGTATCTCTGAGGGATGCACCCTGGTGTTGATAGAGCATTATTCCTTCTCTACAAGTCCTGCAAGCTTATTTGAAAATCGGTGGCCAGATCATTTCGGTTCTGTTTTGCACCCAGAATCCTCAATATGACAAACATAGAAAATTATTTTGTCAATAAACAAACTATTTCTTTGCCACAAAAAAGTAGAAAAAAGATTGCAAAACAGTACTAAAATAGCACTAAAGCTGATTTGCATGAATCAGTTTCTTAATTTATGAAAATATTCTTCACATTCTTTTACAAATGTAGTTTAAATTGTCATACAGTTGTTGGTGATCCTTAATGACATGAAATATTTTATTTCAGGATTCAGAACAGAAATAAAGCAAGCTTATGGGTCTGACATTCATCTCTGATTTCCATGTATTTGAAAGATGATCTATTATGAATGCTCAATGAAAACAGCATTGGACTGTGATAATTTTGATAATTGGGATTGCCTTGCTAGAAGTACATCGTACATGGAAGAGGGAATTGCTGATGAAAATAAAATTTTCTTTTTATGCGTATTCAACTATTTGATATGTATGCTGAATTTTATAATTTTGTGCCATCCAAGCTAAGCAGTTCTTCTCTTACTTATCTACATCTTTTCTCACATGAGCAACATGTAATTTTTAGCTAGAAAAGTATGGATGCCAGCTACTATCCCTAGCGTGGGAACCATTGATGACAATACAACTGATTTAAAATAGGTTTAATATGTCTGGTCTTCCCAAGTCCTATTAAACCTTTTTGTTATTTCATTTTTCTGGTGGGGGTTTTGTGGAAGACATGCAAAAAGAGAAAACTGACTGCTTGCACTGCGTAACTACACTAAGTATGTTCAGAGTATAAAATAAATCATTGGACAGATTCCTTCCTCATTGTTCTGATAATGTTTTGCCACATGAAACAATAAATCAAATTTGGCTGCTTTATTTTTTATTTTGATCTGTTTTCACAGTTGACAGCTTTTCTTAACATTTTCATTTAACTTTGACGTAGAAAGTAATACAACTGCTTAGAGCCAGACTATGTGACAAAGCTTACCATGTGGGAAACAGATCTTGCACAGTTCATGTCTCATCCTGTCAAGCCAAATAGGCAGTCTGCTTATTAATGGAATTCATCTGTACATGAAAGTTTTACCACAGGCTTTTTGTCATCAAGAATTGCTACTTAAAAGAAGTATGGCTTAAATAATGGAATATGCAAGTTAGAATTTGTGTAAATGTGAAAGACATACTGTTACTCTGTAAAGACATTTGACATTTGTATCTTGGTTTTATTCTGAGCAGCTAAAGGCAGGATTAGCCTTTGATCCCTTATGAATGTAACAACATGGAATGTGATAATTTTAAAATCTTATTTCTGTGTATCCTTCAAACACTCTGTGGGCTATCTAGGTCAGAATCAACAGAATACCAAGTACAAGTCAAGTTACATCATTCTGTGATCATTCAGTGGTATTACTGCCAAGACAGAACTTGTCAAAATCCTTTAACTTGGTAATATAAAAACTTGCTGTGCACAGCTGGGATTCAGACGTTACATAGAAGAATCAGTTAAAAACCTAGTCTTAAAATAGTAAACAGCGTTATGGTATATTGTTTCCACTGTGACACTGCTACTTATGAAGTTTTGTCAGAGCTTAGTCTTAATAACTTGAATTCATACTGCTGTAGTAACAGCTGATTATCTATGCAGTTGTGTTACATGAAGTACAGTTTGCTTCAGCACACAGTCCTGCTACTCCTCTTTATGAGCTTTGAGCAGATGGGATTTTCTCCCACAGGTGTGTTTTTTTTTCTCATCTGACAATGTGGCCTGAATTATTCTTCTGCTAACAGTCCCTGTTCAAGAAACACCAAGTGTTTTTTGTATGTTTATTTTCCCCCTACATTTCTGTGCAAGGATGATCTATTCAGATCAAATAAAATTGTTGCATCCACATCTTTCCTGTCATGTTCCTTTCACCTATATGCATGTATAAATGGGATACTGAATGAATATAGATAATTGCTGGCCCCTGACTGCAGAAAGGGGTCAGAGTGTGCTTAAAAGACACAAATTCCTTCTATTGACAGAGAAGATTATTCTTAACTGATATTACTAACACTATTTTCCAGAAAACAATAAAACTAATTTAGAAAATAGTGGGTTCACAATTCTGTCATTTACTACAAAACAAAAAAATGTTACAGAGCTCAGGTATAACTGAAGTGGTTGAAAATCTAGCAAGGTTGTTTCAGAACTGCTAAAACTTCCATATTCTTTTGTATCTCTGTTGTGGTACCTGGATGAGTATTGCCTTTTAACTGGGAATTATAAAGACATCTCAGCAAGCTTATGGTCAAAGTATCGAAAACTGCAGTTAAAGTCAGATACAGACTCTACTGTTTTCTGCTCTTTTGTGGTTTTGTTTACCTTTCAAACAAAAACATGAACCTATGTTCCCTACCATGTCCCTCAAGTTCTCCACCTTACAGGTACACACAAACATATTTTTTTATGATAATGCATTTAAGAAGGTAAAGGTGGGTTTCTTGTCTTTGACCAGATTTTTTGTCCACATAATTTATCTATTTCTTTATCTGCTGCCTCTGCACCAACAGAACTCCTGGGCAGTAAGAAACAGAATCTTCACTTGACCGAAATACAACAAATTTCTTACCTGTCTCAAGAATAGAGTGGGAAAATAAAAAGGTACAAGATAAAGAAATTGTATCCTTGAGAGAGACTGACTCTTCTTCCTTTACAGTCATGTTAATGTCAAGCAGTAGGCAAGAACTTTTAAACATCAAAATCAAAATCAACACTTTAAAATTCAAATTACTTTAATTAGCAGCTGCAACATCAGAAAGAGAGTTTAGTCTGCAATGATTTACAGTCATTCTCTGGGTATGCAGCAGCAGTAGCAGCCAAAACCAGCCAATATTATTTTGTTCTTCATCAAGAAAGGCATTGAAAACAAGACAGAGGTAGTAATTTGCCAGCATGTGGTACCTTGGTTCATCCACACCTTGACTGCTATGAGAAGTTCTGGTTTCCACACCATACAGGATATAGAAGCATCAGAGCAACTGAAATGATGGGGTGGAGCAATTGGCTTTCAAGAAGGAACTAAAAAGCCTACAGATCTTTTTGGAGAGGGTGAGGTTGAGAGACCATATGACTAAGGCTTACAAGATCATGGAGGAGTGCAGAAGTCAAATGCAGAGTGGTTTTTTTGCCAAATAGTAGAACTAAATGTGTTTAATGAAACTAGGTTTGAAACAGGTAAAAGGAGTCTTTAATTACTGCTAATAATTTGGCATTTGTTATCATAGGAGTTTGTAGAGGCAGGCAGGATTAACAAGTTCAGAAAGGGTTAAGCAAGTACGTTGACAAGAAGTCTATAGAAAGACACTGAAGAGAACAGACAGGTAGGTACCCTCTAACTTCTATAAACCAATACATACGGATGCTGCGAAGACAATGGATTCTAGAAAGCAGAACGGCTTTTATGCTCTTCCTTTGTATTATGTACTGTCAAAAATGGAGCCACAGGTCTGACCAGCACATTTCTTACCTTCTCTAATTTTGAAGCCCTCTTAGGTTTCTATATTGCACCTTAAAGTTTCAAAACACAAAGACTTTGGGTAATGGTAGTGAATGACAGTGTCAGAACTGTGAAAGCACCAGACTGTCTCTTAACTGCACCTCAGACCATAGATAGGACTAGTGAGAGATTAAAGGAAACCTTCCCCTCTATTTTAAGGGACAAAGCAAAGGTTATCAATCTCTGAGGCTACACTTTGTATGAAAACACATAATAAGCCAGGAGAAAATAGGTGTCTTAGAGAAAACTCAAAATCACTTGGGTGAGGCAGATTAAATGAAAGCCTTGAAAATAAACTTCTATGCTGCTATTGTTTATTTATGGTGGATTCTGTCCTGCAGCTTTTTGGTTTTTTTGTCCAGCAAACCTGGCATCCAAGGTTAAAAACAGTACTCTGCTGGTGAAAAGCATTCTTCTCCTTTCTGCTACCTCTGTTGCTTGCCCATGTATTTATTCTGTTCCTGGTTTATCACAGGAGTCTGCCACCTACACTCAGCCTCTGTTCTTGCCTTCTGTAACTTGCACCCTAAACAATTTTCCCCTGAGCAGGCTTGAGTTGCTCTGTGATACTGCTTAGCAAAACTCTATATTAATCCTTTATATAACAGCTCTACCATTTAGTTCCATCATAGTGCTGCTGCTTCCTACTTTATATGCAAAATCTTGTTCTTATAATCCAGTAAAATTTCCCCATCTAACTGCAAGCCTTTAAATGCAATGTCAAAAAACTTTATTTATATCAGGGGATATGCTGAGGCTACACATAAAGTTTCCAATGAAAAAAAAAGCTAACCTCTTACATAGGCTTACGGGAACTAAATTGACTCTTTGTACAGAGGTACATTTTTAAATGAGAATGCTTCTACATGTGTTCATAGTCCAGCTGGAGATGTTCTGCTCTGCACAGTCATTGTCTTGATTTTTAGAGAAAGACTCCCCCTTCCAAGGGAGTAGCATAATTACTTTCTGCTAGTTTATAAGTGTCCTCTATTGAATATGACATTGTGGGAGCCTGAATATGAGCTGCCTCCCTTCTTGTTTAGGAGGAATACATTTTTGTTTAGTAAAATGTGACAGGCAAGGACTTTTGAGATATTGGTCAGCACAAATGGGCTAAAGTGAGGACCTTTTGGACAGGGAAATACACATCTGTACAAAACTGCTTCTCACTTGTTTGTTTACGGTGTTGCTGGAAACTTTCTGAAAGGTTATGAAAAAGTAATCTTGAGTTTACCTCCAAGAAACTGAACTGGTGTGTTCCAAGGATATAAGTCACAGGTGCTCAGTAGCCAGATTGTGCCTTCTTGTGGGATGGGAATTGTAGTATATTGTGTCATTCTCTTGGGAAGTAGCTTTTGATGTGCGCAAACCTGTGACTCAGAGTTCTGCATAGGCTGTATATCTCAGATAGTTCCATCTGTGACCACCTGTACATAAAGCTGTATGAGAAAGCGTAAAGAATGCTTTGGGGAAATAGTTTCATAATTTATTACCCACTAATCTCAAAGCATATTGACTTAAGAGGGGAGCTTGAACATCCTGTACAGTTCATTTTTTGTTATTTTTAGACTATATGGCATTTCCTAACTACATTTTAGAGTAAGAGCAATTCTTCCTTCCTCCCACCTTTACATCTCAGCCACATTAGGAAACTCAGAGTAGACTAATGTAAAAGGTTGGTTTAAGTTTAATAAATACTAAATTATAGCTTTTGAAAAGAAAAGTAAGTAAAATGAAAATCTTGAGGAATAATCAGGATCGTTTAAAAATTTATGTGAGAGTCTAACTTTCTTATAGCTTTGGTGTCCTGAATCTGGAAAAATTCCATAGAAATCAGTATAGCTGACTTGGATTGGTGCCACATCAGAGAAGCTGACATTCATATTTTTTCAGGCTTGATGCTATCTACATTAACTGTGTCATGAGAGTCATAGTAGTCTGACCATTTGTATAACAACTGCAGCAGCTATGTGCATTGGAGAATGTATTTCCTGTTACTCATGTTCCCCATTGCTTTTTCCACTCATGTTCTGTTATTTAAAATACTGGTGTGCCTTGTTCTTCCTACATACTGGCCCTGAATTACTATTACAACTACAGTTCTTCATAAATAGAGAAAGCATTTTAAGTTTCTCCAAGAAATGAATTTCATTATCCTAACAGATAATCTCTAAAAATCACTCCATTATAAGGATATTTCTTCCTATGAACACACCAGTGATCCTGCAACTCAGGTTCTGAGTTTGCCACTAGGAAGTGAATAGCTTCATAGAAAAAAACATCAAAGACTCCACCACTGGATTGCATTACAGAACTTTTGTGGGAAGATAAGCTTCTTAGAGAAAGAAATTATGTTTTTTTCAGAAGGTTACAGAATTTAGAGAATGTAGCTTTGATTGAAATATAATTAATATGAAGAAGTTGGTTTCAAGATTACAACATTTCTAACAGTTTTGTAAGCATGATAAAGCATCAACTGCTACTGAAAGGAGTGATGTTCTTTTGTGCATCCAATTAGTCCACGCCAATCTGCATCATGTGAAGCATCCAAGTGCAGGAAACCTGTGTGGTGTGGCAGAGATAAAACTTATCTGTGGATTAGTTCCCCTATACAGTGAATGGTGCTTCCACTCCTTCCAGCAGCACTGCTGAATTATGCTGCCTTAAAGCATTTGTAGGACCTTACAGGCGTATAGCTTGGGAAAAAGCTGGTACCTTTTCCACAACATTATGTACCCACTCCTTTTGATAGATGAGATTGCAGATATTTTTAAGGCCTTTTTACATTTTAGTAGATTCACCATTTATTTTAAATGGAACTTGGATGCCTCCTCTTGCATTTTATTAACTTGTTGTAGAGAAATGCTTTGCTGTTATGAGATTATATAATCTGGAGGAAATAAAAATCATTTAGTAACTGTTCTATGCACAAAACTAACAGCATGTTTCCCCTTAAGAAAAACAACCATGCAGGAGGTTGAGAATAATGTGTGACTTGTGATACAAGACAGAGAACGCTTAAGCATCAAACTAAGCTGGATACCTGTAGAAAAGGCTGAAAGGAGTCTGAAGGGAGGAAAGTATAAGCTTTCTGTGACATAATCTTCTGAAGTCATTTATTGAGACCATAGATTTAAGGAACAAAGGGACTAGTTTTTCCTCCCCCATGAAAAGAGATAGAATTCTAAAAACAAACTCCAAGGATCTCTTGAGAACTATCTACACAGCCTAGTAAAAGTACAGAGAAATCCACTGGGATCCCAATGGTCTCATACTAGCACAAAGGCCATCCACTCCTTCGTTCCTTAGCTGACAAACAGAGTAGCTCTATCTAATGGAACTGAGCTGGAAGAAAATTGCCTCCAACTGAATGCCAACTGGAATTCCTTCTAATAGGCAATTTTACTTTGTAAAGGGCTCATCCCCAAACTTAGCACTGCCTACAGGTGTATGCAGGCTTTCTGGTTTGTCCCTTGTGTTCTTGGTGAAATTGTATGCCAGCCCAGCTCCCATCTTTCACTAAGCATCTGGGACTCCATTTATTTTTCTCTCTGGATTTCCACAAGAAAAGAAATACTGTATGGCGGGTCTGACAACCTTCTGCTCCCTTTGCTGGTTAAAGCTACACATTAAGATCCTTTGCTGTTTAAACAATAAAGCTGCATTTTGTGTTGCACTATGACTGCCAGTGTACTGTGTATCCTTGTTAAATTGCAGCAAATATTTGGAATTTCAAAGCACCAGGTAAGAGAGAAAGGGAATTGCTCTCTGCAGCTTTGATGCCACAGGTAATGAATGGAAAAGGAAGGCAAGAAGCCTGTGACCTTGCACTACGGAGATTACACGTGGTGGAATCAGAGGTTAGCATTGGCAGGGGCCTGCTGCAAGGAAGCCTGCAGCAGCTGTTGTTCTGAACACCAGTTTCACAGGTCACAGGCTGCAGAGCAAAGGAGGGGTGGGGGGAGCCACACATTAGTGATGAAAAACGTTGATGAAATTCAGAGCAGATTAGAAATTAAAGATCATGACATGCTATTTCCAGACTATTAAACATGGTTGTGAGGAACAATTACAGGTGCTTGAAGTTTCCATGACTACAGAGTGTTAATTAAACACACAGTAAAAGGAAAACTTTGGAGGAGGCAGACTACAGCCTTGAAAAATCCAGATCATATTTTCAAAGACCAGCTATGCTTTTCTGCTTAAGAAATTTGTTTACTTAAATAGGGTGGCTGCTCTGGCCTTTTTTTTTTTTTTTTTTTTTTTTAGTGATTA
>WKFP01015394.1:526694-539065 GCA_011057875.1 Pterocles orientalis
CGTATGTGTTTTTTTTTTTTTTTTTTTTTTTTTTATAAGGCAGCCATATCAGTACGATTCAAACATGGAATATCTTGCAGTAACAGTCTCCTCTGTGCAGTCTCACAAAACCAGAGTTCTCTTAATTTTCTGTAAAAAAGATTGTAATATCCCACACCTTCTTAACTTCTATCAGGTGCACCTTAATATATACTTTTCTTTACTTCTGCCCTTGTGAATATACAGCCAGAGATTAATAGAAGGCAGACACTTTATAGAGTAGGAAAAATAAGTTATTTCAGATTCATCTCATTTATGATTAATGTATGAAATACAAGTGCATCTTCATTTCAAACTAAAGTGGTGAAACAGTTATCTTGCCTCTCATTCTTGTTCATCAAAAAACAAGTAGAAAACAAGTCTATATACAAGATTTACTTTTACAACTTTTACAAGATTTCCTTTTAATAGCTTTTTCTTTCAACACAGTTTTAATCTGAACATCTCGTAAGCATATTTAACTGAAGATTACTGTGACAGGTATGTATATTAGTTAAAACCCAAAATATTCTTAAAATAGATTTAGAGATTTTCTCTGGAGGTGCACATAGTTACAATTAATTTCATATACTACAGCTACACAGTAGTACTAACTACTGTGTTAATAGGGTGGTGTTTTTAAACCAATTATCTTTGTAATTATCTTTGTATGTGATATATAACCTAAACCAAACCATGTCATTGTTTTCAGAAATAATACCTCCTATTGGAGTGCATAAGAAATAAGAAATATACAATGCCATATCACTAAAAAGGAATTCTCCAATTTATTTGTTTCACGTCTGCAAAACACAATAATCTAACTGGATATATCTGATTTCTTCTCATCACGCTTTCGGTGGTCTCTGTAGCTACAGCGGTCTCTTCTACCCCAAGTCTTTAATTCTTTAAAACTTCTCATTAAAAATTATAGTTTTAGTGCTCGGGACTCAGGCAGCTATTATTTTTTTTTATTCCTTTTAGTTTGGCAGTTTGGGAAGTTAAAATATGTATTTTTTTTATGTTGCTCTTTTTTCAGAAAATTTACCTTCCAAAATTGTCTTGGTATGCTGATTACAAATCTGCATATATATTTTTTAAAAGTTCTCTTTCAGAACTAACCAAAGAGTTCCTTACAAGACAAATCTGATCACAGCTTTAGGGATAGCCTGGTCCAGGTACTGCTCACTATGGGTAACATCAATAAAGCCACAGCATATTTAGCTCTGTGCTAATATGCTTCTCCAATTCTGTCTCAGCAGGCTTTGTAGCCTCGAAACCCTCTCACACCAGGTTCCAAGGCACAGAGTACAAATCACACAAACCCTAAATGCTATTTAATATAATGATGCTGGTGGTGATACTTTAGAACTATTTCAATCCCTTACAACAGAAAAAAAATCCTTTTTGTAAAACCATAGATCTGCCCCATGAGCTCCAGAGGAGATGTGGATTATGCAGAGTGGAGACGGCCACTACAAAAAGCAGGCGGCAAGGAGAAACAGGGTTGTGAGCCACACCACATCATTTCATCTGGAAGTCAGGGTTTTCTCCTTGAACTGGATATTGTACAGACACAGCCTGAGAAAATTACTTAGAATAATTCTGGAGTAACAAATTATTTTGATAAATAATCAATATAAAATGCATTTCAAAGGTGTTTACAAGGACACAGTATTTTTTAACTGCATGGAGTTGTATCTGTCCTACAGACAGCACTTATTTTGTTAGACATATTCATTTTACATACGTTTAGACTTAGCTGAGAAGACACACTCCAGCACACTGCAGAATTTCAGTATATGAGTCATCTGGATGTTGGGAGTGTGCTGTGCCTCTCTTGTGGCATGGGCATTGTGATTTTCTTCCTATGGAATTGAACATATGGTGGGCAAGAAGGGACTAACACACATGAAACACCTGTTCCCACATAGCGTTAGGATGCAGGTAGGGTATGCGCTTAAACCAACAAACTTCAACAGTTTAGATATAAACACTGTCAATCTGAAGCCTAAGAAATCACAATGGCCAAAATTTCTTGAGAGCCTAAAAAAATTTAAAACAATATTTCTGTAGATTATTTTTATGATTTCTTGCCATTGTAAGTCTATCGTCATCATCTAAGTCTACATTCACAAGGATGGCTAGTATTCTTCACCGTGACTAAATCAACTTTTAAAAAAGTGTGGAATGTGGTTATTGGCAGCACTTTTTTTTTTTCCTCATGTATCTCAAGCCCTCAGAAGAGCATCAGAAGCAGCGACAGCACAGGGCTTCTGGGTGTAAAATGAACATCTGTTCTGAGCCAGAAGGCATTTTCAAGTAAAGAGTCTTAACACGGGATAAAGGAAAGAAACCACTCGCTTCTCATTAATATATGCTTTTGTGTACATATATATGTCTAGAGAGAATGCTAAGAACTTCACTAGTCCAATCAATCTTTTAACAAGCTAATAGTCCAAACTATCTAACCCATATGAAAAATCTCATTAATAACAAAGTTCAGAGTGTTGTTTGCCCCCCGAGAACTCCCACCCTTCCATTGCTGCCCCTCTCACCTGGCAGGATGCCCACCCTCACCGGCCTCCTCTGGTCCCAAGCCAGCAGCTCTGGTCTCCACCAGGGGAGGTGGATGGGGCTGCACCAAGGCACCAGCACCCTGAGGCCTTCCCCTGGCCGTGGGAGTTTCTTCCTCCTGGGCCTTGGCCTTGCTCAAGTTTATTTCTCCACATTTCCTCGGCACGGCCCACACCACCCAAGGATACCACGCAGCCCTGGCTCACCCTGGGGAGGAGAGAGTCACTCCCCTCTGGGTGCCAGCACCACCAGACCCCAGCCCCGCAGGCCCCAGCCCTGCATGTTCCTGCCCTGCATGCCCCTGACCCGCAGGCCCCGGCCCGGCGGCTGCCTTGACAGCGTGAAGGCTGCACGACTGGGTCACGAGCCAGCAGCCTGTGCCCCAGTGATCTGAGCGTGGCCCAGGGGTCTGCAGATGGTGGTGTTCAGCCACCAGAGAGGAGGATGAGGAGCATACGGTTTGAACAGGAATGGATCTGTAAGTTCAGGTTTAAGTCTGGTTATATCTACAACTGAGTACATTGTGCACAAGAATTCGTTGCTTTGGCTCCACTAGAAGTAAAAACTTAAATAGCCCATTAATCACAAAACACTGATGTATTCTTCATAGAAATAATTTGCAACCTGTTTCTGGGTGGAAACTCTGTGCAGACAGCAACTTTCAGAATTAGTTCTCTGTTAACATTCAGCAAATTTATTTTTAATGGTGTTTGCTTTTCTCCACGTAGATGAGGGGGCAGATATTGATGGAGATATTAATGCATAACTCCCAGTGATAAAAATTCTGGAAAGTAACACTTCTTCAGTTTCCATAACAACAGCTCTAAAGAATGCCACCTGACCTGCATTTGCACAGCACTCTGCCAAAAACCCAAGTTGCTGGCTGACTCTGTCCCCTGTCACTCCTTCCTGCCCATTGCCCACTTCTTTTAATATTGCCAATGCAAACATTTTGTTGTCTGTGTCAGGGAGCTGAGGCAACTGAATAATGCAGAGAATGGTGCTTGGCTGTTTTGTTTTGTTTTTTTTTCAGCTGATCAGCCACTGGTTATCTCCCTGGGCTGACACAAAAAAATGCTTTTGTAAGCACAAGCTAGACAGCAGTGTGAGAGTAGGGTGAGCAGCCAGGGCAACACCGAGGAGCAGGCACGGCTTTGTCACAGCCATGGCAGCTTAAATGCAAGACAGGCGACGGCCAAATCCTATTAGCCTGCCTGTGGATACGATCCTGTCTTCTGAGATCTCAGCCTGGTTCTAGAATAACAAAAGTCAGGCCAGAGGCTTACAGTTTGCCAGCATACCTAGGCAGTCATTTTTCTTTATAATCAACACATACAAGAAGCTGATTGCTTGCCAAAGGGATCATAATACCTACTGTATTGTATAACACCCTAAAGAAGTAGGTGAGAAAATAGTAGTAAACCATGCCCCAATACCTAAACTATTTTCCTAATTTTTATTGTTTTTTATAAATGAATGTATTTTGTATCTTGTGTCAAAGCATGTGTAGAAAAAATTGACCTTTTCATGTTTTTTCAGATATAACTTAATTAAATTGAAATATAGTTACACAAAATAGACATGATATATAGAACTATGGATTTTTAAGTTAGTTTTCTGCTTGGAAATAGGGCCAACAGACTACTTTAATCCATCTAGTTTCATTGCTTTGGACCTACATAGTTAATCAGTTATTCTAATCTGATTTCAGGCTTATTGCTCACTTTTATTTTAGTGATATGGCAAGAATTAATTCAGCCTGGGCTTTATTCCACAGTGAGTGTCAATGGGAGTTAGGGACTCGTTAAACTTTGGTTCCTTTCCACAATGAGTATTAATCAGACACTAAAATTAAGTTCAAATACAGATATTTAATATGTCGTATAGTTTCATGTTTTAAAAAAACTAGGTTTTGTCATTTGTGCCACTCATGTCATTCACAATGAACCATGAAAGAAAATCTTTGAGGACAAAGTGTTTGATTTAGAGACAAGATGCTTTGATTCATTGCCATCACAGGCTTCCGCATGATCTTCAGCAAGTCATTTACTGCTTCAGTTTTCTCTCTGAAAATTGGGAAGTAAGACCACCTCCACAGGATTAGCCTAATTAATTGTTAAATTTAAGAATTATTATTAGCCCTATTACAATGATACTAATACTTTTGGTTCAAATTCTATCAAATTAAAATTACGCACAAACTTTCTTCAGCCTAGCTTTTTATCTGGCAATGCCCCTCTGGATCCCAAGGTGAGTGGCCTACTCTGGTTTGGACACTGCAAGTTATCCGTATCCTAAGTATTTGCTGGCTTGATAGCTTTTTCCTCCTCACTCTAGAATCTAGTATGTTTGTTAATATGGTCCTTACATATTTACACTATATGGATAGATTGAGATACACACATTTGTATGTCCACTAGCTTCATTACAAGTCCGTTTTACATCCAGATTATTAAAGTCCGTGTTATATGTCGGTTGCTTGTTCTTTGTTATCTTTGCTAATTCTAAAACAGGTTTTGCCTGGCTCCAAATGCTGCAGTCCTTCAATGACTAGTTGAATTGGCTGCTGATGTGTTATCACCCTGTGGCCTTCAGTATTATCCTCTGCTTGTACTTTTAAGGCCCATGCTCTCATTTCCTGTCTGCCCTACCGTTCACCACATTTTATTCCATGATCAAAGATAGTCCATTCTGTGCAGAATGTTATTACTAACCTATTAGTTACACAAATATACAAAGCTCACAGGTCATATCACCTGGTCATTAGATAATTACAGTTACAGCTAAACACACTGTAAAACAAGGCACCCAAGACAAGATCAAACAAAGCAGTGCAAGTCCTGGGACCTTTGTTAGCTTAATAAAAAATTGTACCCCCTACTAAGTAATGACAAAAGCACACTTAACTGAGCTACAAAGCTATAGAGTTTCCCGGGGAAGCTCCGGAGGGAATTGACACCTTGCCCAGCCCATTGATGCTGATTTGAAATCCTGACAGCAAATGACTAATCTGTGCATGAAATGAGCAATAGAAGAGAATGTAGTGCTGGATTTTGCCATCTGGTATAATTTATTTAAGACTTTTGCTTTGTAGCATGTCTAGAATGCCAGCCTCGCATAACACATTGCACTGCTTGGTTTAGCAATCATGTAAAACAATTTAGTGGAACTAGTAAGTGATTTATAGCAACATAATATCAGTTAAATGGTGACTTTGTGTAATATTAAGCATTTTTGTGTTCTTAATAATTTTGGAGAAAATGGAAAGTAACCTGAGAGTGCTGAATCTGTCAGGGCTTGCAGAAATGTTTGCATTTATACAACTAATAGGTAAGAGAATTCACTGGCAGTCCCATAACTAATTAGCAACATCAAAATAACATCAGTCATAGACTTATAGAACAGCACAGGTGGGAAGGGACCTCCAGAGACTTATCTGGCCTTACCTTTTGTGCAAAATGAAGCTTAGATGAGATTACTTAGCACCCTGTCCAATTGCATCTTGAAAACCTCCAGTGATGGGGACTCTACCACTTCCTTGGAGATATTGTTCCAGTGAATGATTGCTTTTACTGTAAAAAATGTCTTTCTTACGTCAAGATAAAAGTTCAAGTTCAATTTGAACCTGTTGCTCCTTGTGTTCTCCACATGGCTTCTTGTGAAGTCAGAGCCTCCTCCTCTTGGTAGCCATCATATATATAAAAGGATAACTCATAATAGGTAATCAGTTCACGCAAATGATTAAAAGTTGAGCTGTTATCTTTAGTCATATTACAGCTTCAAACCTATTATGACTATAATTAAAGGAGCAAACCATTTTAACCCTTCCATTAACATGGCCATCTTGCATTTCCTATCTGACATCCTATTTCCACTTCTATTTCATAGGACCTTTATGTCGCATTTCAGATATTGCACTTTGAAAAGCTAAATGTATCTATAGAGGTGAAGGAGAGAAGAATCTAGAAAACACTTGGAGAGTGGGAGAGAAAAATTAATAATAAATACAGAAATACTAGATAAAGAAGAAATCCCATCTCCCTGAACTTTGTAGAGTACTCGCGTATGTTTTGGTAGGTTTAAATATAATCCCGCTGATGTGTTTATGGAACGTTTATCACACTAGCTGAACATCAAAGTCTTTAATCTTTTTAGCTCACATATTATGCCATGTTATGGCATTATAATAAAAATAGGGTGTGCAGGAGTGAAGAGGTCAACTGACAAAGGCCAAAGTTGTAGGGTACGGCCTTTCTCTGTAGATGCAATTAGCGAAAAGGAGGAAAATTGCAATAATGTTAGCTTAGTGAACAGTATATTTCTTATTTCAAGACTTAAGAAAAATTAATTTTTGAAGTGACATTACTGCAACAGAAGGGATTTACAGGAGCAAAAATTAAACCACTGATGTCTACCAAGAGAACCAGGCACACCTGAGCACCCACAACCAGTCTGCAATAAAGATGCTATAACAAGATAGGGATAGCAAGCATAAACCTATTTCAGCGCAGTGGACTAGAAATACCCTTCTATTCAGTGTCTGTGACACAAGATAAATTTAGCAAAAAAAAAATTCTTCCTAAATTGTTCTGATAGATTGGTACGTCTTGCGCCATGATAGCTTTAATGTAGGTCAAATTGATAAGATGGCAATGCTCTGAGCAAAATACATGCAAAGCAATGAGAATGAGCTCAGAAAACTACGATTAGCTTATGTATGATGTGAGGGAGGCATAAACAGCCCCATTAGGATAAATACTAGAGTTTCACAGACCTCAATTTCATTACAGTACAAGCAGGAAGAAAAAGAATTTTGGAACTGCCTGGAAACAAAAGAGAAATATCTATGTCCCCTTGTTTTTTAAATTTTTTTTCCATAGTTTGATAAATTAAAAATGATAATATTTTGAACATCTGCACAATTAACTGAGTAGCATTTTATTTTGTAATTTCAGTCAAATGAAGGATATTTTGTATGCAGAGCTTGGAGAAGCATAATTATATTTTCCTCTCCAGCTCCCCCCACTCCTCCTTAAGTCAGGCCCTGTGAACAAAATGCAGTGGTGTTTCCTTTTAAAATACCATTGGAAGGTCATGGAAATAAAAATTAAAAGTTGCATGTTTTCTTTAAAAAGCCCTTTCCTGAAAATATACTCTGAACACGACTGTTCAGGTAAATCTTTAAAGGAACATATTCAAGAAATAACTGAATAAACCCCCATAAAGTTTAAATATCTACATGTGTTTTCCATTAAAGCCGTGTATACTGGTCTTTTAAATTCTTATTTTAAGCACTACATATCTAGGATTTTTTTTTTCATGTTATACCAGCTTTATTTATCTGCTGCTACCCCCTCCCCAGTCTCCTTCCTTTTTCTCTTTCAGTGGGAGAAACAAAGCTTTAAAGTTTCTTTCAAGTTTGTTTATGTTGAATTTGGACTCTAAATTATTTTGAGTCAACCATAAATGTTTCTATAAATGCTACTTTGCAGTTGTTTTGCTTTGTACTTTCTTTATTGTTTGCTTTATTTATATGCCCCAGGAACCCCTAGAGATGTATGACTGTGTTTATAGTTAAACTCTTGAAATTACTTGATATGATACAGAAGTGTACCCTTTTCCTATCTTCTGTCTTCCCTTGTTTTCCCTGAATCTACCTTAGATATATAACAGTGAAAAAACACATGGAAAATGAAGAAGTTAATGCATGTTACAGGCAGTGCTTTCCTTTCAGAAGCGAACTCTGCGCTATTCTCTGAAAATAAATAAAGCATTTCTTTAAACAGTGAATAACATTGAGTAGAGCAGCTTTGTTTGGACTAATTATTAGACCTGGATGCACGATCCAGGATGTGAAAGTGTGCGATGTACGTGCTTCAATGCAAATAAAAGAAATTGCTATTTTCTTCTGGAAGCCTTGTTTTGAAGAGTTCAGCTTTTCTTATCAAATCTTCATGTGTAAAAACACTATTCCTGTCAAGATTTCAAAGCAGATGCTTGTATTTGGGATCCTTGATATATGTATTGACACACCCTAATTCATAATAGAGTCATGGGGCAAACTGAGATTGCTTTTTTAATAATAAATACCTATAGCAAACCACTCTAGGGAGTAATTTCCTCACCCTCATCCTTATTTTTAAATTAGGTAACTATGCAACATTAAGCAAAAGGGATTAAACTCTCCATTAGGTAGATTTTTATACCACACTCATCACCAAAATATCTGATCACGTTCCACTATACTAAAAGATATGATTCACATCTGTTCTACATAGCTTGCTTTTTAGGGGTTTGGATCATATTTTTTGTGTATGTATGCATATTAATGCATGCTCGTAGTAGATAAGAGAAATCATGTGGAGGAGGAAAAAATAAGGTTCATCATGACCTTTAGTTTTAGGGACTCCCTGAGAAACTGCTTTTTGCTTGATTTCACAAACAGCTGAGGTTGGAAGGGCCCTCTGGAAATCATCCAATCCAACCCTCTGCTTTAAGCAGAGTCTACTAGAGTAGGCTAGTAGGTTGCTCGGGACCTTGTCCAGCCAGGTTTTGAATGTCTTCATAGATGGAGACTTACAATGTCTCCAGGGAAACTGTTCCACTGTTTGACTGCCCTCACTACAAAAAAAAAAAAAATCCTCTGAGAAGATTATGACCCCACCTTCTTCACTCTGCCATCCCCATAACAGGTACTTACACACATCAATAAATCCTCCTGAGCTTTCACTTCTGCAGGCTAAACAGGCCTATATCTCAGCCTACCTTCGTGTGATGGATGGTCCTGTTCCTTCATCATCTGTGTGGACCTGTGCTGGACACATTCCAGGAAGTCCTGGCCAGAGCCCAGAAGTGGAGTCTGCATTGCAACCAGGGCTGACTAGAGGAAAAGGGTCACCTTCCTTGACTTGTCGGCAATGCTTTTCCTAATGAAACCCCAAATGCTGTTGTCTTTCTTTGACACAAGGGTGCATTGCTGGCTCATAGTCAGCTTGTTGTCCAACAGGACCACCAGGTCTTTTTCTGCCAAACTGCTTTCTAGGCTGTTGATCCCCAGCATGTACTGGTTCAGGGTGTTATTCTCCAGGGTGCAAAACTTGGTATTTCCCTTTGTTGAATGTCGTGAGGGTGCAGTTTGATCATTTCTCCAGCCTGTTGAGGTCCCTCTGAATGGCAGCACAACCATCTGGTGTTTCGAGCAATTTTTCCAGTTTTGTACCATTTCAGATTTGTGCTTTAGATGCTTATATAATGCTCAGCTGTAAGACTGTAGTGGTTGACGACCTGGTCACAAACAATGCTCTGAGAAATAGGATGAAGTATTTGGTCCAACTACAAAAGCAGACTGTCTTTTCATGGGCATGAATAACTACTGTTACAGCCATCTGAAATAAAGTAGCTTACATTTGAGTTCCCACAGCATTTTTCCTCCCCAAAAGTAGAAGCATGGTGATTGAGAAAATAAAAATACAGCAGAATTATATACTAAAAATATAAATGTGCTAAGATGATGATTAAGATATTTCTTTATTTGCTGTTTGTAAATTATATTTGTCTGTCTTAGGCAATGTTTGAATGCAGAAAGGATTTGCTAGGAAATCAGAGAATTTAAAGACAAAAGAATTTATGAGTTTATCTTGTATGTTCCATAATTCAGTCCAAAGAACTGAAATCAACCATTTCTGTAGCAGCCATCAGGCTTCAATTGAACAGAGCAGTTAATTCTGGCTGTCCTAATATAGATTCAGCAACGACTTTTCAAATAACATTATTACTTATCTGAAACACCCAAAAATAAGTGTTACATATTCTCTCACACAATACTAACCAGATTAAAATTCATGATACAGCTCAAAAATAACAAATGTGAAGGGGGAGTAGGAAATTATTTTACTTGCCTTTTAGTTTTTAAATGTTACTGGAACCTTGTTGGATTATTTTCTTTCTCCCTGTTTGCTGGCGTGATGTGGAGCTGTAAGGCTTGAACCCACTGCACGAGGAAGTCTTCCTGTTCCACCCAAGAAGCTCCCACTACCTCTGAACTCTGGCCTGGGATCTAGAGGCTGTTAGCCTGGCCAGCCTTCAGCAAAAAGTGGAAATGAGAATATCCACCTGATTTTCCACAGTCATGACATCTAGGATTGTAACAATTTAGAGAAAATTGTGGAGATGAGGCATGTGTGTAGACAGAGAATACGTGTCCTTATTTTTTGCTGTACCAAAGGACTGCATAGTTGGAGCTCATATAATTTTGTGCAGAGATCAGGACTGTGGATGAAGGATGAGCAGGAGCACAGGGAGACATGGATGGTCTTTATTTGCTGAAGGGGCTGCTGAACTTGGGGGTCTGGAGGAGTCTCTAGGAAAAGATAAAGTGTGAGAGATCCTTAGAAACAAACCAAGGGCTTTGAATTTGCGTGAAGCAGCTTCCAGATGGTAACTAAATATACAGTTTCTAAAGGCTGAAAAGCTGTTTGAGGTAAAAGTATAGAGAGGAGTATCAGAATTTTTTCATTCTGGTTGGCAGAATGGCTTTAGCAGGGCAAGAACAGGATGGCTAAGCACACAAGTTCATTATGTGAATACTGAAAAAGCCATGTGGCTGGTAGACTTGGCTGTGCAATTTCACAGAAACTGCCTGAGTTTTAATCCCAGTTCTGCTCCCAGTACTTCTGTGAAATTTGACAACTAGCCTGGTTGAAACAAGAGGGAGTTGAGTGTTGCCTGGCTCCAGGATAGACATAGGAGACTTTGATTACAGAATTCTGTATGAGAAAGATATATTCTAACTACTTAGCAGAAGATGTGAAATTAGAAACTATAAAATCTAAAACGATAAAATCTTGTCTTCCACCCCAATGTAATCTTGTTTTTTTTACTAAGTGCATGATGTACATTTCTACCTGCACTTCTTATTAATACAAGAAACTTCACAGGGATATGCAGCCAGCAATGATAGTCTGCCAAATGTGAGTTCTGTATAAGTGTCACTTGGCAGACTTGACAAATTTTCAGCACAAACCTCTTGGCCTTTTCTCTTGCATTATAATGTTACTAAATTACTACATTTTTGTTGCTCATATGTGAGTGGACTACTGCCTTAGATCGAGTTGGAGAAGAGGAATCTGAAGCAGTCCTTGGAAACAGTATGTTTAGTGAGTTTTGAGGGAGGGAAGTGTAGGGAGGCAAGCAGGAGATTAGGGTATACTTTGGCACGGAGGAGACCAGTACAGTTTTTTTTTCAAAGATTAAAAGAACTGATTTTGGCAGTGGGAAATAATCAAGCAAAAGAGCACTGGAAGAAACAAAAAGGAAGATGTGGTCTTCCTGTCCCCTGAAAATTATCTGGTAGTTTAGAACTTCAACAGTGTCAGTCTGAGGGTGAGTAAAACTAAGGGTCTGCAACTCTTAACAGGTACAATCTTATTCTGCCAGAACAGAATAAAATATGTCACAGAATAAAATATGTTCTCCTTCCCCTCTACTCTGCCCTGGTGAGACCTCATCTGGAATACTGTGTCCAGTTCTGGGCCCCTCAGTTCAAGAGGGACAGGGAACTGCTGGAGAGAGTCCAGCGCAGAGCCACGAGGATGATTAAGGGAATGGAGCATCTCCCTTATGATGAAAGGCTGAGGGAGCTGGGTCTCTTTAGTCTGGAAAAGAGGAGACTGAGGGGTGACCTAATCAATGTTTATAAATATGTGAAGGGTGAGTGTCAGGAGGATGGAGCCAGGCTCTTCTCTGCGACATCCAGTGATAGGACAAGGGGCAATGGG
>WKFP01015394.1:539085-563438 GCA_011057875.1 Pterocles orientalis
TGCTAAGGCACATACGAGACAAAGAGGTGATTCGAGACAGCCAGCATGGCTTCACCAAGGGCAGATCTTGCCTGACCAATCTGGTGGCCTTCTATGATGGAGTGATGGCTTCGGTGGACAGGGGAATGGCAGTGGATGTCATCTACCTGGACTTCTGCAAAGCCTTTGACATGGTCCCTCACCACATCCTTCTCTCTAAATTGGAGAGGTGTGGATTTGAAGGATGGACTGTACGATGGATTAGGAATTGGCTGACAAGACGCAGCCAAAGGGTTATGATTAATGGTTCTGTGTCAGAGTGGAGACCGGTCACGAGTGGTGTCCCTCAGGGGTCCGTCTTGGGACCGGTGCTCTTTAACATCTTCATCAATGACATAGAAGATGGCATCGAGTGCACCCTCAGCAAGTTCGCAGATGATACTAAGCTGAGTGGTGCAGTCGACACATTGGAAGGAAGGAAAGCCATCCAGAGGGACCTGGACAGGCTGGAGAAGTGGGCCCGTGTAAACCTAATGAGGTTTAATAAGGCTAAGTGCAGGGTGCTGCACTTGGGTCGGGGCAACCCGAGGTATTTATACAAACTGGGGGAAGATCTTGAGAGCAGCCCTGCGGAGGAGGACTTGGGGGTCCTGGTGGACGAGAAGCTGGATATGAGCCGGCAGTGCGTGCTTGCAGCCCGCAAAGCCAACTGTGTTTTGGTCTGCCTTAAAAAAGCGGTAGCCAGCAGGGAGAGGGAGGTGATTGTGCCCCTCTACTCGGCTCTTGTGATGCCCCATCTGGAGTACTGTGTCCAGGCCTGGGGCCCCCAGCACAGGAAGGACGTCGAGCTCTTGGAGCGGGAGTAGAGGAGGGCCACAAAGATGATCAGAGGGCTGGAGCACCTCTCCTATGAGGAAAGGTTGAGGGAACTGGGCTTGTTTAGCTTGGAGAAGAGAAGGCTCCGGGGAGACCTCATTGCGGCCTTCCAGTACTTGAAGGGAGCGTATAAACAGGAGGGCGAGTGACTGTTTACGAGGGTGGATAGTGATAGGACAAGGGGGAATGGTTTTAAATTAAGACAGGGGAGGTTTAGGTTAGAGATTAGGAGAAAGTTTTTCACCCAAAGGGAGGTGGCACACTGGAACAGGTTGCCCAGGGAGGTCGTGGATGCCCCATCCCTGGAGGCATTCAAGGCCAGGCTGGATGTGGTTCTGAGCAGCCTGGTTTAGTGGTTGGCGGTCCTGCATATGGTGGGGGGAGTTGAAACTAGATGATCACTATGGTCCTTTTCAACCCAGGCCGTTCTATGATTCTATGATTCTATGATTCTATGATTCTATGATTCTGTGATTCTATGATTCTTATACCCATTACCACCTGTCCTATCACTACACTCCCTGATAAATTGTACAACACTAAAATGCTGATAGAAAGACACACATGAAGTGATTGCCTAATTATTTTCCCTTTATTTCATTTGAACACTACTTGATTTTGGAATTGTAAGAGCATTTGTTCTTCAACATGTGTTCTTACCATTTTCTATGATAACTGCTTTACAAAAATGTGATAAATTTTTGATGCAAAGCTTCATCAATCCAACAGTAATTCTTCAGCAACCAAACAACATTAACCTTTTTTTATGTATTATGCTAGTAATATGTCAGAGTTTTCTCTTACGGTTTCTTGTTTTCTTGATAAAATCAGTCCAAAGTGCATAAGCTGTTAAGTAGCCTGAGATAGGGAACATTGTTCTGCCAGCAAAGTGATGTTGACACTGTGCCTTTGTCAGTCTTGATTTACTGGCAACATAGTTACAGTTGTCACAAGCAAGTGAACTGGTGGTGACTCTGAAAGAAAGAGAGAAAGTAGCAGCTTGACCTTTTACTAAATTTAATGGGCACACTATACAACTGCATGAATAATAGGGTTTCAGTTAGTGGTAGTTCAAAAGTTGTAAGAAAAAAAATTTCAGCACTTCAAATGCTTTTTTTTTTTTTTTAAATTGTATTGGGTTTGCGTGGCAAGGCTTTGCTAGCAGAAGGGCTGCAGGGGTGGCTTCTGTGAGAAGATGCTAGAACCTTCCCTCGTGTCCAATAGACCCAATGCCAGCCAGCTCCAAGATGAACCCACCGCTGGCCAAGGCTGAGTCCATCAGTGATGGTTGCAGAGCCTCTGAGATTACGTATTTAAGAAGAGGGGGGGAAAAAATCTGCGCAATGGAGCCAGAAAGAGGAATGAGAATATATGAGAGAAACAACTCTGAAGACACTGAGGCCAGTGCAGAAGGAGGGGAGGAGGTGCTTCAGATGCTGGAGCAGAGGTTCCCCTGCAGCCCGTGGTGCAGCCCATGGTGAGGCAGCTGTGCCCCTGCAGCCATGGAGGTAACGGGGGAGCAGATACACCTGCAGCCCAGGGAGGACCCCACGCCAGAGCAGGTGGATTTCCGAAGGAGGCTGTGACCTTGTGGGCAGCCTGTACTGGAGCAGGCTCCTGGTAGGATCTGTGGCCCCATGGAGAGAGGAGCCCAGGCTGGAGCAGCTTTGCTGGCAGGACTTGTGACCCCATGGGGGACCCACACTGGAGCAGTCTGTGTCTGAAGGACTGCACCCTGTGGAAGAGACCCACACTGGAGCAGTTCATGAAGAACTGCAGCCAGTGGGAAGGACTGACATTGGAAAAATTCCTGGAGGACTGTCGCCTGTGGGAGGGACCCCATGCTGGAGCAGGGGAGGAGTGTGAGGAGTCCTCCCCCTGAGGAGGAAGGAGCAGTAGAGACTATGTGTGATGAACTGACTACAATCCCCACTCCCTGTCTCCCTTTGCTGCTTGGGAGGAGTGGAGGGAGAGAAATGGAGAGTGAAGTTGAGACTGGAAAGAAGGGAGGGGTGGGGAGGAGTGTGTTTTAAGATTTAGATTTCTCATTACCTTACTCTGATTTGATTGACAATAAATTAAATTAGTTGTCCTGAGTCAAGTCTGTTTTGACAATGATTAGTAGCTGGTGAGTGATGTCTTCCTCTCCTTATCTCGACCCACAAGCCTTTTGTTAAATTTTCTCTCCCCTGTCCATCTGAGGAGAGCAGTCTGGTCTGCACTGGGCATCCAGCCAGGGTCAACCCACCACACAAATTTTGACTATTTAACATGTCTTCTTTAAGAAAATCAAAAAGTATTTTGAGTCAAACATTGTATCACACATGCAGGTCCTCAAATACACAAATGAAATATTCTCTTTTTGCTGAGCAATTTCTTCTGCATTAGTGAACTCAATTTCTAAAGAGGAAGTGTAGCACAAATGTATGCAGACCTGTTCTCAATTCGTACTTCAGACTTGGTACACTTGGACTTTTCACTGTTAAAAATCTCAACTCTGCAACAACACTACTAGAAGAGCACACATTGTGTGAACATGGTAATTCTTAATATCAAAGGCACAGGTAAAACTCTGTTACGACTTGCAGTGCTTATGAAGACATGCTCTAAAGTGGACTAAGCTGCTTTCACCTTTGTGTGTGCTGTGTATTTTACATTCAAAAGCAACATCTATGTATCACCATTTAAAATGGAAAAAATTAATCACGGTAATGTCCTGGTTTCATCTGGGATAGCGTTAACCTTCTTCATAGTAGCTAGTGAGAGACTGTGTTTTGGATTTGTGCTGAGAAGGCTGATGACATACTGATGTTTATAGTTACTGCCAGGACAGTCAAGAAATTTTCAGCTTTTCATGTTGTGCCAGTGTCTGCAGGTGCAGGAGAAGCTGGGAGGGAGCACAGCCCCAATTACTAGCCTAGGATTCAACCTTAGGTTTAGGATTGAGACCCAAATTGGCCAATGGTCTATTCCATATCATGCACATCATGCCCAGTATAGTAGGTGAGACTCTGTCCAGAAGTACTCTCTTTTGCTCCAGGTTGTCTTGCTCTGGGTCTCCCCTCTCTCAGGGTCATCTTGGTCTCTCAGACACTTGGGGTCTTACCTCCATTTACAGGACTGCAGTTTTGGGACTCTCCAAATACAAAGTTTTTGGGACACTCCAGGATCGTTAGCTGGGAATGGGCTGAGCCTTGGTCACCGGGTGGTGAGCAGCATCACTGTGTATCACTCATTTGTATATTTGTATATATAATAATAAATATATTTGTGTATATAACTATTACTATCATCGCTATTATTATTTTCTATTTTATTATAGTTTAGTTTTTAAATTGTTCTCATGTCAACCCTTGAGTCTCTTTTTCCTTTATCCCTTTTATTTTCTCCCCTATCCCTGGGAAGGGGGAGGGTGAATGATCAGTTGTTGTGGTGTTTGGCTGTCAGCTGGGATCAAAACTATGACAGGTAATATGGAGGAAAAAAGATTTTTAAAATATTAATTAAGGAAGAAAATTGTATGCTATAATTTCAGCCCTTTCTGCTCTGGTTCAAGAAACTCTGTTGAGTTTTCAGATTGAATTGCATTTCTTTCATCACTCTTTCACAATTGAGAGTATTCTTTGATGTTTCATTTTCTCAGCTCCATCAGTAAGTTCCTTCGTAGTTACCAAGATGTAAAATGTCTCTTCCTGATGGGAAAGCAAGAAAATAATAAAAATTATGCAGATAGACTAAGCAATTCCAGTGTAATTAGAGAACTTTAAATGGCTCGCCACAACAAAATCGTAGAATCATAGAATCATAGAATGTTTAAGGTTGGAAAGGACCTTAAAGATCATCAAGTTCCAACCCCCCTGCTATGGGCAGGGACACCTTTCCTTCCAAAATCTTCCAGAATTCACTTTTAGTAAAGTCCAGGGTGTAAATGGCAAGGATTAAGAACAATTCCGCACAAAGATAGAGTGTGTAAAACTGTAGCTGGGTGAGCAGTCATCAGCTATAGCAATTTTGGATCCTTCTGTAGGAAGAGCTTTAACTGACAATGAGGAAAATTTTTTAAAAACCTGTTTTAGAAAAAGAAAACAAACCCCAAACCAAAAACTAATTCTGTAGGAAACAGGATAATATTGCATCTCACTTCTTAGAATATACTGATCACAGTGATAGAATTGAAGGAAGAAGGAACCTGGACCACTGAAAACAAATCAGAGTATCTTATGGCTCTTTGGCTCTTCTGCTTTGTGTTCCTTGCTGATACAAAACTTCAGAGCAGTTTTTCTGTCTGTAATGCTTGAGCAGAGTTTATTGAGCCCAGAATTCTCCTGTATATAGAAGAGGGGAGCTTTAGGGATAAACAAAAGGACTTGGCTTCATTGACCCTTTGTGTAGAAGTAGCTGGGACAAAATGTCTGCAGTAGTCTTGAATTTCCTTCTGCGTGTTCAACTTTCCACTTACACAACTTTTGCTGATCCTTGCTCTCAGCTTTTTGTTCACCTCTTGTAACTTCTGACTTCTTCCATTTGGCCTTTTCTCCAGATCCTTTCTCATGCATACTTGGTCTCCTTTCATCTGCTTCCTCTGCAGACCCAATGACCCTGTGGGATACCAATTCTTGCTGCACCTGTATAAACAGCAAGTGGAAGACAGTTCCTCCTTCCCCTCAAAAAAAAAAGATAAATTCCAAAACTGTAGGCTGAACCTTCAAGATCAGTAACTAGGATTTTTAATAATACACTGCTCCCAGCTAGACAAATTTCTGATGAAGGACAGAAAATATAGTATCCACAAAATACAGCATATAGCTATCCCTAATAAAGTATAATGTGGTTTTATGAATTGTACCTCCTGAGATATTAAGCTGATCACTTTCAAAAGTATGACTTTTTAATAAACTACATCAGGTTCCATCATACTGTAGTTCTTGTTCATCAAGACCATTCCAACTGCAACAAGTGTTCAAAAGAATTGTTAGAAGGATGAAATGAGGAAAGGCCCACACTTACATAAGGACATGAGAAGGGGATGGTGTAGGTTCTCAAAATGAAGGCTGAAAGAAGGCTGTTGCTGTCCATTACATTTGGAAGCAAACAACAAGGAGGAGTTGGCCAGTTTCTTTTACGCTGAAAGAAGGGGAAGAACAACTTGATTATAAATGGCACAAGTACATCTGAATGTTGAACATGGGAACTTAAAACTGCAAAGAAAGACTTTGTTAGAACCTTCTAGTAGGACCTATTAAATGTAAGCATCTTTACTATAGAGCTTAAAGGCAACACATTAACTAGTTGCTTTTGGTTACAAGGTGTGGGACTTATTCAACCATAAGCTTGTTTATGTGTTTTATGACAATTTTTATTGCATAAGCGCACTTATTGTTTGTGTGTGCACCTCTTTCTGGTAAGAATTCTGTTGATAGAGAGCACATAGTCCTCTGTTTGTGGGAATAAACACAGTGGTATTCCTTGGGAACTGAAGGAATAAACGAAACCAGAGGAAGAAATTGGGTGCTTATTTATGAGTCTGAAATGCCTTTTTTTTTTCCTGTTGGTTGCAATATTACATTTCAAAGAACTACCTGTCAGCAGGAAAGGCAGCAGGAAAGGCAGCAGTTACTGTTTTGGTCCTTGAATTGCTGCTAACTGCCAGAGAAAACACAGCTTACCCTCTCAGACCTTCTTTTTCTTTTTTTTTGTTGTTATTTTCAGCAACTTAAAACATATTCGGAAGTTGGAAAAGGAAAGGATCACAGTTGTGTCAGGGAACTGCAAGAGTTGGTCTATAAAAGAAGGGAGCTGGGAGCTGGGGCTGACACCAGCACAGGCCAGGCAGTGCCTGCACCGTCCCATAGCCCTTGAGACAGATGAGAAAATAGAGTGGTGACAGCAACATGTCCCATCAACAGTCCAATAGGTATCATGTTAAGCAAGGTAATAAGCCAGGTCCTGGATCAATCCAGGAAATCCAAACAACAGTTTAGACACAGGCCAGAGGCAGGCACACCTGTGACGTAGTTCAGATGGTCCCTAGGCGGAGCTGAGTGGGCTCATGGGCAAGGGTGCAGGGAGGCTGCAGATGGGGGTAGTCATAGACAGTAAAGCCGATTAGACCTCACAGGGTCCTGAGAACTTGTAGGAAAAAAAAAAAATCTAACAAAATTCAGACAGTTCTTTCCATGTAGAATTTGCCACTTCTGTTGAAAAAGACCTGTCCACAGTCACTACTGCCTCCCTTTTCCTAACTCACCTTCTTTTTCCATGCAAAAGCAAGGAGTAAAGCAGATGAGCCAGAGGGCACACATGAGGAGGGAATGCATGGACCGTTTCCTCCATCTCTTCTATCAGATCATGAGTTGGCTGTATTGGCTTCTCCCTTTGTAGGATAGGGGGCTTAGTGTCACAAAAAAGGGACGTACATAGGTAAATTTTCCCTGCCTTTTCTCCTGAGTGTGATTATATGATGTACATATGAAGTTCAGAGAAACTAGTAAAAAAGATAGCAAACGAGTGGACTTCAGAAATTTCTGTTCTACAACCCAGCAAATAATGAACCTCTTACCTTCTATAGCTAACCCAGAACATACAGGAAAAAAGTTGCAGAGGAAATACCTCATAGAGTTGCATTACAGCTCATTCAGTGACAATGCTGGAGAGATTAATTTATGATTGAGAGACCAGAAGTTTATCTTTGTTGCCATAAAGGTAATTCTCCTCCAGATAAGTTAGGCCTTTTTGGTCTCTGTCTTTACCTTGTCCATCTTATCTTATGCTCAGTAAAAGCAGGAATCAGCAACTACTCTTCTCTTTTTGTCACTTCTCCAGCATAATTTTTTTTAAAAGGCATAAAAATGGGTTCAGAAAGTGAAGACAGCTCTTCATTGCCACCTGTATTGTCAGTGTAGCAGGCATCAGCCCTCAAAAAGAAGGATCCTCTTAAAGTCTGGCTGCAGTTACTCACTGTTAGGTCTCATATTTACTAAACCAAGTAATTTTGTACCATCAGCATCACCCCACTACTTGTCTTCCTTTCAAGGTGATTCATAAAAATATTTAATATAAACATTGGTTGTAGCACAGATATCCTTCAACCCCCTTTTGTGAACACTGTCATTATGAAAATGGACCATCTGCTTCTACTATCCATATCAATCTCTTAACCAATTACTTATCCACTGAAGGATCTTTCATCTCATGGCTTTTTCCTTAGATGACTGATGAATGAACTTGCTAAGTGCTTCTATAAAGTCAAAGATGATACCAAATGACCCTTTATGGACATGTACTCACTGACTAAATTCCCTGGTCTGACCTCACAGCTGAACCTGCTCTGAGCAGGAGGTTGAACTAGGGACCTCCTGAGATCCCTTCGACCTGTGACTCGGCTTAAGAACTCCAGTGCTCTTTTGGCCCAGGGCTATCCTGTATAGAAATCATAGAATCATGGGATGATTTGGGTTGGAAGGGACCTTGAGGATCATTGAGTTCCAGATTCCCTGCCATGGGCAGGGACCTTTCCACTAGACCAGGTTCCTCAAGGTCTCATCCAACCTGGCCTTGAACACCTCCAAGGATGGGGCATCCACAGCTTCTCTGGCAACCTCTTCCAGTGCCTCACCACTCTCACAGTAAAGTATTTCTTCCTAATATTTAGTCTAAATCTACCATCTTTCATCTTAAAACCATTACCACTCATCCTATCCCTACACTCCCTGATAAAGAGTGCCTCCCCATCTCTCCTGTAGGCCCTTTAAGTACCAGAAGGCTCCAATAACGTCTCCTTGGAGCCTTCTCTTCTCTAGGCTAAATATCCCCAACCCTCTCAGCCTGTCTTTGTACGGGAGGTGCTCCAGCTCTCTGATCGTTTTCGTGGCCCTCCTCCAGACCTGCTCCAAGAGGTCCATGTCTTTTCTGTGCTGAGGACTCCAGAGCTGGATGCACTACTCCATGTATTCCTCAACTTGTCATATTTGTATAATATTCCACTCATTAAATTTTTCTTACAGTTTCTGCTAATTCGCCTTGCATGTACACCAGTCTTACTGATTTGTGGTTTCCCAGGTGATCCTTTAAAAGAGTTTTCTAATCTATTTTCCGTTCTCCACTCCACTCATGCTTAGGTGGCTCTATACAGTAAATGTTCACACCATAGCTAGAAGGTGCAGACCACTCCTATTTCCTCCACTAGTCTTTCTTTGAATTCCTTAAGAATTCCTTTAAATATGATATCTGCTTCTTTTTACTGTTCTTTTTACCTTTTTGCTATCTAAACCTCTTTCATACACACTGACACTTTCATACACGACACTGACATACACACAAATCATAACATTTTCAAGCTGCAACTAAAATTTGAATTTGCAGACTTAATTTAGTATTGACAGTTTTGGAGTATCCTATCTGTCATCTCACTCATCCTTAGTTTGTTGTATTGTTTTGTTGTGGTTTGGTTTGGTTTTGGGATTTTCCCTCCTCTATGGTGACCTCTTACTTGATATCCCATTGTACTTGATCCACAAACTTTCTCTCTGAAAACTACTTTTATTAAGCAGAGATTCCATGTGCTAGCTCAAGGATTATAGTTCTGAGGAAGTCCCAAACTCCCTTGTTTTCCTAAGTTATTTGTGCAGATGGTACATATGTTCCCTAGTACCTGAGGTGAAGTTTGACATTGGACTGCTGCAGAACACAGGATAATGAAGGGATGTTTATACCAGGATTTACTATTCAGTCCATGATTTACAGATAGTAATACATGATTGGTAAGCAAGTAGTTTAATAGGAAACATTCAAAAGAACCTATCAAGATCTGTTACAAGATGTACTGGTATCACCAATCATTCCATTTTCTTACAGTATTTCTTGGTTACAGAAATTTTTGTGCCTCTGTTACTATATATGTTCATTAACTTCTTCTATGCTTCATAGGTTGCTGTATTTCTCTTAAGTTAACTTGCATTGTGTTTTGTTTTGAACAGATCATTCAAACATAGGGTTCACGAGATCCATGTGTACAGATCCATGTGCATTATAAATGTTCATAGGCCATTAGATATTAGATTCAGTCAACAGCAGACAGCACTGAGAAGAGAGGATGCAATTGCCAGATCTAAATGGATCTTAGTGCACTCATCTGAGAATATTTTTGTATGGGACTATAAGATTTGACTCTGTAGTACTTTTTTTACTTAGCATATCAACCTTTTTCTTTGCTTTCAGCACCAAAATAAGTTTCAGAATGAAGCCTTCTGTATTTTATAGTTAGCAATGAAACAACCCCAAACTAAGAACAAGTAATCATAATGACATCCCAGAAGCAGAAGATAGGCCACACACCATTTCATATTGTTATAACTAAAATGAAAACACAAAAAATTAACTGTGAAATTAACTATGAAAATAGACCTTGACTTCCAAGTTGTTTATAGCAAGTCCACGTATGAAATGAACCAGTGTGATCTCATTCCCCTGAAAATAAGAAGAGGTGCAGAAATATTCCTTAATGTGAAAAAAGTACATAGGATGAACAGAATCATTCATCATGCTCTCTTTTTTTGGCAAGAAGTTCCTGGCTTTGATCAATGCTAGGAAACAAAACAAGTCAAAGCTGTTACATTTTTATTCTCAATTTTGTTAAATTGATTCAAATACATAATTCATCTGCTTTATATCTGGTAAAATTATGTTTTTACAGAGCTCCAGGAGTACTGTCAGAAGAAGACAGAAGTACTTAGTCTTTGGCAATTTAGGACATCAGTGTTTTGATAGCCTTTTTTTTCAGACCAGTTTTCACAGATTTTTTTTTTTTCACTTTTTTTTTCCAATTTTTATGGGTTGTAGATTCAAGCCTGCAATACATTAAATGACAGCTAAAACCCACAGAACACTTCTACATGCATAAGACTTGAAGTAAATGTTTGAACTCCATTCAAAAATAAAATTGAAAATATGCTGAAGAGCTCCTGTATTTCTTGTACCAGAATGCTCACCATGATAGTGGGTTATCGTTCCATGATTCAATAAAATCTGAGCTGCAGCTAATGTTATTTGTATCTTATATTTTTAACTAATGACTTGGGTATTTTACCTCCTGACTTTCTCTTTTTTTCAGGATTAAGAACAAACAAAACAAACCAAACATAAAAAAGAAAATTTCAAAGAAATGGGCACTTTCATAAGCTCATAATATTATTTTAGAGCACTGAATATAAGGCATTACCAATTTTTAATATCTTAGAACTTGGATTTGTTTCTTTTTCTTCTCTATAATTCCAACAGTTGAAAAAGAAAAACAATGTATTTACCCAAAGGTAAAAGATTAAGCTCTTTCGTTCTTCAAATGATTGAAGCAATTGCAGAGACCATAAAACAAACGTTTGGCACTCTGTTTTTCATAAATACTATTAGGAAAATGTACCAAGATGAAAAAGGAAAAGAAAGGCTTCCCTTGTTAATTAAACAGTAGTCACAAATTTGAAGACCTTCACTAACACCAGTCAAACAGCCTATAAGTAAAGTTATATCCTGGGCCCCGAGGAGGGTGGGGGAGGAGCTAGAGGAGGGTGGGGGAGGAGCTAGCTTATTTTTTAGGATATCCAAGTCAATGTAAGTCATAGCAAAGTGTCGCAACTGAACAATACTTATGTCAAGTCTCTGGTGTGGAGCTTGGTAGGCAAGGGGCATGTACAAAGTTTATATGTTACTCCTACCAAATAGTATTCTCTTTAAGTACCCAAATTTGGCTTCAGTCCCACAGCGTTGAACTGCACTCACTTTTGTTTTAATCAATGCTCTTAACTCAAATTCTACTTCCAGATGTTCAGGCACAATGAACTGAGTTTAAGTTCATTTATTCAAACTGGGCTAAGTGTTGTAATAAGGAGCATAGTCATCTTTGAATGTGGCCAAATGTGAATTATCTTCCAAATGTCTTTGCTTTGAAGGCCTTCATCATTGCCTTCTAGTTTATATTTTGTAGAACTGAAGGCAACTGTTGCAAGCAGCAGTTTTGCCTGACCAATAAATAAAGATATTTGTGCTTGGAATTAATTGTTAGGTAGATGTACTAATATAGTTGGAATATCTGAACATCTAAATAAATTACTTGAAATGACTGATGTCTGAAAGCATATAATTTTAATGTCAGCTAGTAAAAGCTAAATTTACGCAAAATCACAGGAGATATCCACTCAAAAATAAAGATTTGAATAAATAACAAATAAGTAAATAAATAAAAACTTTTATTTTGAATTGATTTTGTTGTTTCTTTTGAGAGGAAGTTATAAAATAAATTATTTTTGAAATGCCTAAGTTATATACCATGACTATATTATATACCATATATTAAAAAACCTATTTTAACCCCCCTCCCCCACATTTAAAACATGAGATAATGTAAAAATATTTTGGAATATTATAAGTCATGGAAAAAATTAAGACTTAAAAATGTTCACATTGTGTCCAATATTTGCCTACATGATAAATCTTTTTAAAAAATAAACAAAAATCAATTGTTTTAACATACAATGTTAAGCAAGGTATAAGGTGTTCCTTGTTGTCATTGCTAGTAAGAGAAAATGTAAGCACACATTTTTTCTAGCTGCACCTTCTCTGTCACAAAGATATATTATATCTATATATATTTTGCAAAATATATAGAGGTTTTTAGCATCAGAAATGCCTCCAATAGACCCTAGGCTACAGATTTTCCTTCTCTCCTTCTCCTGGATAAATTTGGTATATTGAATTTTTTTTTCTTTTTTTTCTCTATACTTCAAATAATTCTCTTTTCTCTAAACCTTTTTGAATATTTTGTCATCCTTTTGAAGTCTGAATACTGAAACCGGTGGCAGTGCTTCCATACTTATGTATCAAATGTGAAATTTGTGTAAACTCTTACTCTTGTTTCTTGCAATATTATTTTAAGATTGTTTCAAGACTGCATTTATTTGCCTAGCAATATGAACAATATGAGCTGTCTTGACCAGAACATGTCACTGGGAAGCCCTGTTCAATTATTTATGAACGACTCCCACACCTACCTTTTCAAAGTCACATTTATATTACTCGTACTGTAGATCTGGTCTATGTGCCTTGTTTCTAGACAGATGACTTGACCTGTATTCAAATGAAGTTTTATACATTGTATTACCTGTTCTGTCCGAATAAAGTATATACACTGACCAGTTTCCTGCAGACTTCAGAAGGAAAGCTGAAAGCATAACTTACCATAAACAGTGGCACAACTAATTTCATAATGAATCTTTAAAAAATGAAATTCCAGTGGTTAGAATTCCTGTGCTTTCCCTAGGAGATCTTGGGGAGAAGTAAGGGCTTAACATGAGCCTGCCAAACTATACATTTTGGATATGGTAACAGACATCATACTAACAGCTTTAGGAATAAATATTTTATCTGTGAGTAACAATACAGTAACAAATATCAGTAGTACAATTATCCAGGTCATTTCAGTAGTAAATTATCTAGGTCAAAAGGACAGCAAATCCACTAATTCACTAATACTGTGTTAAAATTAATATCCAGATTTACAATAACTTACATAGTCATGATTGTAAGGCAGGCTGGCAAGATTCATCTCACAGCGTCATCTTGGGAAGAATGACTTGGACCAAAAGACAGGCTCAGGGGACTTCGAATTTCCTGTTTGGACTGTCCTTTTTTGCTTAGTTGTGTAAACACTGTCTGGACTTGTTAATCAGTCATCATATCCCACTTCTGCTCCCCCTCTCTGCCCATTCTTTCCTTTGTGTGTATGGTGCCTGGAAATACTGTATGAAGCAATTCTAGCCCCTAAGAAGCACAGGAATGAATACCATACACGCAGCTCAGTGTTATGACATATGAACAATGAGTCCAGTTTATACAAAAAATCTGGATGAAGGTATAGGATATGTCTGGAAAAAAAAGTATGTACCATGGTTCTAAGTCAAGGCCACTTGGTAAGTCACGTGTAACTGCAAGCTTGTGATTACTTTTACTGTTTCACTGAACAGTACTTTCATCGTGTGCTTTTTACATTTATTACTGATATAGGTATAAGTTTTACCTGTTAGTATTCACTCCAGAAGCTTTATTTTTTTGTGAGCTTTGTTTTTGTAATCCATGCTTCTTTTTTGTGATAATAATAATTTGTTGAATATACCTATGATACTCCATTTGAACTCTTAAAAAAAAAAGAGACTTAAAATTGTCGAGTTAAAAATAATGTTTTTTCCTGAAGCATGTATTATTAGTCATTTCTGTTTATGTAAACCATAGACGTCAGATATAATGGATTACTATTTGCACTACAATATTTTCTCTTAAATAATGCCTTTTGCTGTTTTATGTAGATGCTTTGGTAATGACTAGAAAACACTACACTAATTCAGATTATATGCTATTATCTTGGATATCATTTCAGAAGTCTTTAACAATTCGACACGCAGTTGCTCTTTTCTATTCTTTATAGAGCCACACTTACACTGTGTATCATTATTGTATCTTCTAATGACAGAATTATCTCATTTTAGATTAAGCTTCAGCAACCATTTAAGAATAGCAAATAAACCCCAATGCAAATTACATTTAATGGAAAGAAATAAAACTGATCTCTTGGAATCTAAATGTAATTTATAAGAAACCATTTAATCAGCAAGAAATATTTACCTGACAATGTGTTTTTACATATTGAAAATGTCATAATCTACTTTGATACCCAGCAGAGCTTTTGCTGTATAGATAAAATCTTGAAAAATTGTTTCTTGTGCCTTAGAAATAATTATTGTATAAAAAATATTATGCGTGGTCAATGTAGTTTATTTTAATATAACTTACATGTGCTTTGGTTTCTTCTGCTAGCAAATTCTCAGATATTTCAGAGAGGAGAGATGACAAAAATCTATTAGGTTTAAGAGATTAGACTTCTGTCTTTACTGTTACATGACTATGTCTATGGAAGAGCTGTGAATGTCACCTAATCTTAAGAAATGGAAGCAGTCTGACCTTAACAGTAGCAATTTTTAAATAACTTCTAGTAAAACTTTTTACATACTCGATTTCATCTCATTATGTTTAGCTGTTGGGCCCTGAAATAATGAGAGAATTAACACTGTGGATCAGTCTTCTATCTTGCACATTTGATTTGGGATATATGGGAATATTTTACTTCATTTATTTATTTTAATTAAAAATAACTTGACAGCCACTCCATTAAGAACATTCTCAGCATTCTTTACAGCTCATTTCGTATACCTATGATCTCTGTTCTTTAGAATGTCATTTAGGCCCCAGCTTAAAAAATATTAATTAATTGTTCCGTAAATCAGTGTATAGCAAATCGATGAGAATGTACAGAAAAAGTGTTAATTAAGTCATATTAAAATAGCATACAGAATCTTGGTGATCTTTCATGATTTAGAAGTCAAAAAAAGTACAACAGTAGCTGCCGAGGCAGATTACTTTTTGTGGGCTCTGGCATGGGGAAGTTTATTGATCATTTCAACATATTGATAAGTTTTGCAGATCTTTAAATACCACATGACTACATACATTCCTCTCTGAGCTTTCTCTGTGGGCTTTCCAACTAAAGCACAAAAATATGGGAAATCCTGTTTACTGGAGGGGTTCGTAATTAAATATCTTCTCCTGAAGAGTGACTGTCATTTAATATCAGTATTAGACTATTCTGATGGTAAACATGAGGCTTATCTTTCAACACCCCTGAGAAGACCTGTCTAATACAATATAGGCTCCTCCTGAACTGTATCTCTTCTCTTCATATTGACCTCATACTATATATCTTAGAAATGAGGAATGAGATTGCTGCAGTGATATTCAAATCTTCATGTGCCAGTTACAGGGGGGAATAGTGTGACTGTGTAGATACAGAATCTAACTCCAGGCATGCTTAAAAGTTTGGTTTTTCTGAAATTTATATGTTTGCTCTTAAGGATAGTGTAAATTTACTTGCTGACTGTGGACTCTGAAAGGATAATGTAAATTTACTCAGTGACTGTGAACTGTTGACAGGTTCTTAAAATAATATATAAGTAGTGATTTTTAACATAATATATCAGGTTAAAGTGTTTACCTACAGGCAGCTATGTTTGTTAGACTAATAATGTTAGCATTTGAAGCACAGTTGATCAAAATAAGCTCTTATTTTCGTTTCCAAATGCAATGAAACAAGCATTTTTTAACATACTGACTCTGCAAGAATTAAATCCTCGAAAATAAAAATTAATGATACAATGCACATCATTCCAAGATGACCTTAATGATGAATTGCAGGATTGTTGTATGCAGTAATTTTGTTCTAATAAGAGCTTCTTAAAAATTAGATATTCCAGATACACGTTTGAACTTCATTGAAATTTCATTTATATCTTATTTTGCAAACACTCCAAAATATTCAATACACAGAATGTTTCAAAAATAAGTCAATATTATTATCAATGGCTTTTACATTGGTCTTCTATTTTATCTGCACATACAGAGCCACTATAAACTAAGCTGCTTAAAAACTCAATTTTGCAGTCATTATTCTGCACGTCAAATATAAAATGCAGGAGACTGTGTGTGAAGAGAATCACGATAACCTTCAGAGGACAGCTAAACATAATTCAGATAGTTTGTTCACAGTGAGCATTAGTCTTTAATGGTTATTGTGAATGTCTGGGATATGCCTGTTTAAAAAGTTCTCAAAAGTATGTACTTACCTGTCTATTCTTTGGCAAGGTGGTACTTTTTTAATTTCAAAATGTAGTAGATTAGTTCCACATCTACTTATTCATATATGGAATGAAGGAACAGATTTTGTGTCTTGTCCACTGTTGACCCAAGCTAAATGATGAAATTTGAATGGTTAAAAATGTGCCAGAAATGTACATTTGCAAATATGCTGCCATGTGGTGTGACTGTACATCTCTGCCATCCAAAATTGAAAACAGTTTTAGAAAATACACTTCTAGTATCTCATTTTGAAATGCTTTCCAGTAAAGGAGGCATTTTGAGCAAAGAGTTTTCCTTTGTTTTTCTGTGTTAGTTGTTGGAACACAACTTTTCAGACAAAAGTTCTTAATAATTTAATTTTAAATTCTTTACTCTGAATATAGATGTGTGTGTATATACATTTATATAAAATATGCTGTGCAAATATCATCCAAAATGATTTTAACTTTAAAGCTCAGACTAAAATTGTGGAGAGTAGAATAATCTCCAAAAAATGTAACGTGTATAAAAGGAATCATCATTAAAAAACATTAATCATTGCAGAAAAATGAAGACATTATTTCAGCTGGGTTCAACTTCTTGATCTCTGTATTCAGTTCTAGGGACATGCATTTATCTTCCTTAATTTTATGACAGACCTGACTGTCCCCGCCCGGCCCTCCAGGGCTCTTTCCATGCTGCCCCCAGCCCGGGACCCCATGGATGCCCCCAGGGCTGTCAGCCACCGCCTCAGCAATGCCACAGCAGGGGTGGTCTCCACTCCATACAGCCCTGCCCTGCCAGGCCATGGGCCTCGCTGGGACAGGCCTACCCACGGACACATGTTCCAGCCTGGCCTCAGCCTGGCCTCATCCTCAGGGAGGTACCTGTTGCCCAGGGAGGGGGCTGTCTGGCTGCCCCTCTGCTGCCCTGCCCCTGGCTAGGGCAGTGAGCCCTGCCTGCCAGGCTCTGCCACCACCCATCTGGGGACACCCTGACATTCCCGGCACCAGACTTGACCATTTCCTGCTCTCTTTAGTCACTGGTATGAAAATGTGGTAAGAAAAAAAAAAATCAAACAATCAAACAAGCAAGGCCAACTAGAAGCAGTGTGATGGTGTTTTTGTGTCACTTGGATTTAGAGTTTCCAACTAAAAATGGAAATATGGAAATGCTATAGGTGTGTTTTAGCCACGCTGGAACTACCTGGGGTGGATGTGCCTAGCTCTTTTCGTGAGTGACCACTCCAGCACAGCTTTTACAAAAAAACCCAAAACCAGTAAGGAAACAAGCCTACCCTTCATACGAATATACAGTAGAACAGTTGACATAAATAAGTTGGTTTTAAAAGTGATCACACAGTTCCTGCTGAGACCTCTGTCTTTCAGCGTTTTCAGAAGTGATTTGGAAGAAGAGACTGAAGGATGATGTGAGTAAATTTTCTAGGAATACTATAGTACTTGAGATTGCAAAGACAAGAGTAAACTATGAAGGAGTATAGAAGGAACTTATACGCTGAATAAATGTCCCTTGTCATTACAATGTCTTCTCAATACAGATAAACTGTAAATGACCCAGGAAAAAAAACAATTAAATACAAATTATGAGCTCTGACTATTCGTATTTTTTTTCAGGAACTACATGTACTGGACATAATATATACTTTATGAGAAGTTCATTTCTGTGCTCAGCAGTGCTCCAGAAAATAAACAGACTGCTAACAATTTTTAAGAAAGAAGCAAGGAGCAAACCAGAAAACACTATTATGCTATTGATAAATCCGTGGGCCACCTGCATTCTGACTGCTGTGGCCAGATGGGTCCCTAATCTAATAAAAATATGAAAAAGTAGAGCTAGAAAAGCTTCAAAGAAGGACCAAGATAATCAAAGCTGTGGAATGACCTCTGTACAAGGAAGTACTGGACAGCTCCATAGGCTGAAAACAAAATGACTGAGATGGGACAGAGATGAATAAAATCAGAAGTGGCATGGAGGTGGTGGATGGATATGGGTTACTCACTGTTACTCACTGTTTCTCCCAGTACAAGGATTAGGGAAAAGCAGATATCATTATCATATCATAGAATCATAGAATGGTTTGGGTTGGAAAGGACCTTAAAGATCATCACAACCATCATCCAACCCCCCTGCCATGGGCAGGGACACCCTCCACTGGACCAGGTTGCAGTAGACAAGATGGAAGGCAAACAGGTGGAGTTGATTATTCGTAAGTAGTGCAATTCAGTTGTGGAACTTCCAGATTTTACAATTTTGTGAGGGGTAATACCTTACATAAGCTCAAGGGGTAGCTGGACAAGTTCATAGAATTCAGAAGGCTCTTAAATGTAAATCCACTATTTGCAGTTCAGGAAATGACTGAACTGCAAACTGTGAAATCCAGGAAAATTATGCCAGGAAGGTTTTGATACCTTTTTATCCTGCTCTTATGCTTCTCTGTAGGTATCTGGTTTTGAGTACTCCTGAAGAAAGACTGGGCGTAGCTGGGCCACTGGCCTGATCTGGATCAATCTTATGGCTAATCAACAGGACTGCTATCTTGAGGTCTGATACGTTAGCTAACGGAGAAATTGAGAGCAGTAGTACGTTTATTTTCCTGTAAGGATACCTCTACCAGAAGGCCAAGGTTTTGTATTCCATAAGAATGTGTTTTGCATATGTTTTTGTACAGCAGAAAAGTGTTAAGGCTCAGGAACACCTGCAGTCCGCTCCAGGTCACAGAGGGAGACATGTCTATGTACCTCAGACCTTTCTGCATAGCTCCTCTAAGCTTGATGCTTTGCATTCCCTTAAATATCTCTCTCCTCAACTCACATCTAACAACACATAATTTGCATTGTCAGCCTCTTTTCCACTGTTTTTAAAATCTACTGGGAAACTCCCCTACATATTTCTGCCTGATTCCTGAATTTGCCCTACAGTTCAGACCTTTGACTCCTCTTATCTTATCCATCTTGTTAACCTCAGGCTCCTTAGCTTCCCTCTGTCTTGCACATTGCTCAGTATGTTGTTTGCTCTCTTTTTTTGCCTTTTTTCTTTTTCCTTTTTTTTTTTCTTTTAATGGGCTCCTAATCACAAACTTTTCTCCCTAGAATCTTAATGAAATCTGGAACCTGTCCTCTTCTTCACAGTATTTTCTATTTTCTTTTTTCTTTTTTTTTTTAAAATTTTTTTATTCTGTACTGGTAAGCTTCTGTCCTTTGCCCATTCTCAGTTCACTTCTCCATTTTCCCAGTGTTTGTCACTGCACTCCAACTCCTTATCTGCTCTTAGTGGACTTTGAAATAACCGGCTACAGTTTAAAAAAATTTTTATTTGTGTGCCTTTCCTCCCATTTCTACAATTTCTTCCCCATTCTTCTGTTTTCTGCTTTTACCAGATTCTGAGAGATTTTCAGGTGTCTAAACATACTCTTTCAGACATTCTGCACTATCTGGCATATCTGCATGAGACTGGCAGATACAATACAGGATCTAAATGAGACATGCTCTTCTGAAATGGCAGCTGGTCATCAAGAGCATCTGAATAGCACCATCTCATGGCATCTAAAATAGCATTATATTCTTCTGTTCAGACATCTGGATCATTCCTTCTGTGTCCCAGCTAAAGCTTATATTTCCACAGTCTGGCATTGCTTCCTGGATGCAGGCAAGGAAATTATTTAGAGACTATTTTTATGCTTTACTTCCATCTCCACAGACCAAGAACAATTGTTAGCATGGAACTTCAAAGCTGTCCTTCCATTTAGGCTGACATGGGCTCAGTCACTCTGTTAAGGATGTCCCATGTGTTTCAGCTGTTTCGTTAAGCTCTGAAAAGCATCTGCTGAGCATGAAGGGCTTATATGTTGACTGAATTCACATGGATTTTTGCAGGGACAGCAAAACACAGGTTCTTCAGACAGGCTCCCAATGCCAGATCCCTGTTGCAAAGCAGAGTTTTATAGCTGTCAACAGAAAAGCTGTTGAGGGGTTTTTTTACACATACATGCACCCACCTATGTATTTCCTTTACTTTTTTCTCATATAGTACTTAATTACTTGTTTTCTATAATGTCTGTCCTAGATAGACTGAAAACTCTTCCCTAAGGTCTAAATTAGTTTTCAGCAAATGATAACAAAATCTCTAATGTAAAAATCAGTATTTATAAAAGATAGTATTATTGACCTATCCTTTAAACGAACATTTCAGTTTGGTCTAAAAATGGCAAATGTGAAATAGCCTTTTTTAAGGCTTTTTTAAGTTTTATGAAGAAATTTTTAGAACTTTCTGTAATTTTTTATACTTTTCATACAACTGTCTGTCTTTTAGAAAAAAAATAGTCTGTATTTCTGATAGATGACTCTTTTATTTATATCCTAGAATAAAAGGTTTGTTTTTAAAAAAAATACTGCCTTAGGGGTTTTTATGGTTTGAGTGGTTTTTTGTACGTGGTATTTTTTGGTGGTTTGGGTTTTTTGGCTTCATTCAACTGCTATTTTTTTAAGAGGCTGTGATTTAGAAAAGATAGCAAGCTACAAATTGGGTTTTGTTAAAGTTCATTAATTGAATAATCTATTCCTAACAATAAATGGTTGGATCACTGTTTAAATACTTTTATTTAGCCATTTATATAAAATATTTACATGCCTACTGTTACAAATGTCTGAAACAACTGAAACAACCCAGTACGTTCCTGCATGAGATGCATAAATTTACCACTGTAACAAGATGACAGTAAATATAGCTTAGAACAGAAGTGTCACGTTTCTCTACCTGTACTTCTAGGAATCCAATATCCTTTGTTTTGTGAACCAAGTAATCTCACAGCAACCATATAGGTAAAACTAAGCCACCACTACCTATAGGAATGTATCCTGACAGATAATCAGTGAAGAATAAAACCCACTCAATGTCCAGAGCAGGAAATTTCTCAGAAGACAGTTCAATCTCTAATCTCTCAGTCCTGATTCTCAAGGGAACTAAAACTCCTCACAAAAATTAAATTAAAATTAATAACTCTACTGGATACAAAACCCCACAACTTCTGTAAAGATGATGGGTTTGTAACACATTGTTGCAGTCCTCATCGAATCCCAAACCCAGTAAGCTTTTGTGTTCCACAGTTCATGAACTACTTCTCTCTTTCCCCTAAGAGATAACTAACCATCTCTCCACCTCTCTCTCTCTTCTGTTTTCCCTTTGTCCCTTTTCCCTGTCCACTTTATCTTAGTCACAGGTATATCAAGTATCTTTCTTTTTCAGAGACGATGATCTAAAGAATACATATTCATCTAAACCTCTGCTAGCCTCTGATTCACACTAGGTTTGACATCTGAATCTCTTTTTAACCCGAGGAAGAATTAGAGTTCCTGAAAGCTTGCCTGATTTTTCCAGCTATATTTACTGGTTAAATAAAAGCTACTATTATCTCTGTAAAGAAGACTTGTCCTGCATTTTTCCTTGTCCAGACTTCTTTTTCTACAGACACAAAAGCTAAAGTTCAGAGGCAGATTTTAAAGTCACATATATAGTTGAAAAGATATATATAGATTCTCTGCAGCATTTATTTATTATTGTTGTTGGCAGTAGCAATTTTACAGACCACTTGTGGCTGGTTGCACGATCAGGAAAGATGCATACAGACTGGGTCACAAGTGAGTGGCAGGAAGATTGCCAGGAGATGTATTTATTGTGAAAAATTCCAGTAAACTCAGAATGCTCATTAGTGTTTTAAAATAGTGAACACAGATATGACACAGTTTCAGTGAGCTTTTTGATATGGTTTTGGGGTTTTTTTTTGGTTGTTTTGTTTGTTTTTTTAAATATGTTCTTTTCCATTTATGTGTTGGCTCTAGTGTTCTTATATGCCCGCGAACCTTAGGAAACCTGGCACAATTTTGGGGATTAGAAACCTTCCCAGGCATGTTTTTCTTGCTTATCTGTGTTATGGATTTACATAATTCTTGTTTTAATAAAGAAGCAATTTGCTCTTAGCATTTTCTAAAAGGCCAGTCTTGCTTGCAGTGGATGCATCAGTATACATGAACTGATTTTAAGCATTAGGCCTGATTACACATTGGATAAGAGATCCTGTATGCCAGGTCTTTGGCTAGGTTCACAAAGGCGTAAAGACCTTCAATGCGTCATTAAACAACCTGTGCAGAACCTCAGCCTTGGAACTTATTCTTAAAACACTTAGTTCTCTACAATTACTGGTGAAAGGGGTGGAGGATATCAGCAGATACTTGCTGAGTAAAAGACTCTACAATAAGAAAATATACCGCTAATATCCCACTCCTTAGTGTGAGTATGTATTCAGACTTCTGTACTGGGTAATGAGAAGGTAGCTTTCCTAGATTTGTGTGGGGTAAGTAAAATATCAGATGTCTGGCACAGCATTCTGTCTGGTCTGTTATGTCTGCTTTCTCCGATTATAAAAGTTGGGGGGAAAAAGCAATAACAGGAGTTCTAGTTTATGTCTTTGGGTTTACTAATGGTCTTTTTGTTGAAGGGAAAAATAAGTTAAAGATGATGAGTGCTTGGGATTAGCAAGACTCAGTTATAGAAGTGTATTAAATTCTTTTATGCAGATCCTCTTCCCAAATAGCTGGGTGTAAAAGTGTCTTGCTCTATCTTGCAGCAAAATCTTTCAGGAGATCAAATATCCTCTTTAACCTGTTAAAATATTTGGACTGTAGGAATGGAGTTACAGAAATAAACGATATTGACTTCAAAATAATTGGAAATATAGTCTTTAAAGGACAGTTTTAGAACTGGAATTGTTGTCCATTGTAAGAATACACTTTTCTCATGCACAAGATTGTATTGCTAGATCCTAAGACAAAACTATCTCATGCTAGCAGCATTAAAACAAAAAAAAGAAGGAAGGATGGCCTGTTAACATAAAAATCAGGTCATAAATAATATAAAACAAATCTATTTTTATGTAAGTAAAAAATTGATAAGCTTAGCCTGTATCTGTGCCTGTTTACCCTGTTTTGCTTCTATTAAAAAAAATAGCATATTAACTTCATCCAGACTTCCATTTGTACCACTGAATTTACATGTTCTCAGATGATTTGGTTTGATGCCCAGAAATTTAAACATAAAGTAGGACAGACATTATACTACATGATATTGTATAACAAAGAAAGGAGGAATTAATTTCCCTAGTATCAGTAGCAAAAGGCTTTGAACTGTGATAAAGGAATGGAAGTTTTGTGCCTTTTTATGAAGTAATGAAAAAGATCGAATAAGTGTGACAGACTAGAGAAGCACTCTTGGTGCACTTTGGGTTACCTGTGATAGCACTGTGAGTGGCTCACCCTGCCACTCCTTCACAATATGTGTGACTTCAAGTAATTAACAAAAGTATTAGGTAGTTATAGTATTTATATAGTCACTCCTTTCATATTTATGTTGTTGAAGTACAATTTCAGATAAACTTGCTAAAGCTATTCCACTGCAAGTGTCAGACACAATACAAACCCCATCAGCATTTTTTTTAAAAAAAGCCAAACCAAAAATTTATAAAATTTTTTCTAAGAAGTACAATAAAATGGAACAATATAGATCTATGGCCAAGAAAAGAAGAGGTAGTCTCTTAAGTATGAGAGATTACAAAAAAAAGACATTCTCATACTTATTGCGTCTTAGTTGATGCAGATATTTACCAGGAGTTTCTTTAATAACATTGAATATTGTGTCAAATAGAATAGCTGAAACAAATTTATAAACCATATTCTCCAGACATTATACGCATTAAAGCACTGAGTAATTTTTCATTAAAA
>WKFP01015394.1:571007-586191 GCA_011057875.1 Pterocles orientalis
TATGTATTCAGACTTCTGTACTGGGTAATGAGAAGGTAGCTTTCCTAGATTTGTGTGGGGTAAGTAAAATATCAGATGTCTGGCACAGCATTCTGTCTGGTCTGTTATGTCTGCTTTCTCCGATTATAAAAGTTGGGGGGAAAAAGCAATAACAGGAGTTCTAGTTTATGTCTTTGGGTTTACTAATGGTCTTTTTGTTGAAGGGAAAAATAAGTTAAAGATGATGAGTGCTTGGGATTAGCAAGACTCAGTTATAGAAGTGTATTAAATTCTTTTATGCAGATCCTCTTCCCAAATAGCTGGGTGTAAAAGTGTCTTGCTCTATCTTGCAGCAAAATCTTTCAGGAGATCAAATATCCTCTTTAACCTGTTAAAATATTTGGACTGTAGGAATGGAGTTACAGAAATAAACGATATTGACTTCAAAATAATTGGAAATATAGTCTTTAAAGGACAGTTTTAGAACTGGAATTGTTGTCCATTGTAAGAATACACTTTTCTCATGCACAAGATTGTATTGCTAGATCCTAAGACAAAACTATCTCATGCTAGCAGCATTAAAACAATGCCTGTTAACATAAAAATCAGGTCGTAAATAATATAAAACAAATCTATTTTTATGTAAGTAAAAAATTGATAAGTTTAGCATGTATCTGTGCCTGTTTACCCTGTTTTGCTTCTATTAAAAAAATAGCATATTAACTTCATCCAGACTTCCATTTGTACCACTGAGAAGCACTCTTGGTGCACTTTGGGTTACCTGTGATAGCACTGTGAGTATTCACATGAAAAACCAGAGGGAGGTAATACTCCAAGGGCAACACAAACCTCAAAATTTTTTTTTTGCAGCATCTTAGATCTGAGCCACTGGTAAGCAAGAAACCTCTTGAAAATTCAGGTCAGATGGGCAGATAATTGTCTTCATGCCCCCGAAAAGGAGTCTCATATAACTACCACATGCCTTTTTACCTTTGTTCAGGCTCAGCTTGCTCTGACGAAGTCCCAGTGTGTCTTGTTCATCTTCAACTAGTGCCCAGAGCACTATACCTGTGCTCAAGCTGCAGATCCGCAGATGGAGCAGGAGCTTTTCTCCTGTTGCCAGAAGTCACAGCCTTCTCTGTCTGGGCAGCCTTTCTCCTTCACCTATTTGATCACGATCACCAACTGCTGCTGCTCTTTCCTTGCCATGCATGGCTCAAGCTCTTGCCTCTGCAGCTTTTGACAATATCCTCTTCAGCCTCCCTGATTCTGTGCAGTCCCTCAGCTCACCCTGCCACTCCTTCACACTATGTGTGACTTCAAGTAATTAACAAAAGTATTAGGTAGTTATAATTTTTATATAGTCACTCCTTTCATATTTATGTTGTTGAAGTAAAATTTCAAATAAACTTGCTAAAGCTATTCCACTGCAAGTGTCAGACGCAATACAAACCTCATCAGCATTTTTTTTAAAAAAAGCCAAACCAAAAATTTATAAAATTTTTTCTAAGAAGTACAATAAAATGGAACAATATAGATCTATGGCCAAGAAAAGAAGAGGTAGTCTCTTAAGTATGAGAGATTACAAAAAAAGACATTCTCATACTTATTGCGTCTTAGTTGATGCGGATATTTACCAGGAGTTTCTTTAATAACATTGAATATTGTGTCAAATAGAATAGCTGAAACAAATTTATAAACCATATTCTCCAGACATTATACGCATTAAAGCACTGAGTAATTTTTCATTAAAATCCAATATAAATTTAGCTTACTTTGTGATTTGTCACAAGCATAGTTAAAACAATATGATCACTGTAATTTTTATATAATGTATTTGTATTCTACTAACCATAGCGCAAAACTACACTGTTCAGGAAGGCAAAATTCTGACAGTGCTTGAAAGAGGGCTAAGGTTTTCAGCTTGTGTCATGCGATTATGATGAGATTTTCACAAACTCTCATATCAAGAGTAGATGTGCCCCTTTTTTTTACAGAGCACAGAAACACACAGGCTATGAAAGTTTTGTAATTTCTGGCGTATACACTAATATTATGTACGATAATTATAATGTGGATTTTCTGAACTATCAAAGTGATCTTAAAAACAAAAAATGTTACTTGACCATACAAATATGTATGCTTTGCAGGTGTATACTCGAACACACCATAAACAACTCCATGTGTATTGGAATACATCTGTGTACCATCCAGTCCCTACTGTTCCATTCCAGACCATTCCATGCCAACTCACATCCATGCCATGTATTGTAATGCACATCTTAAATCTAGCTATTGCTTTATTTAGAGTAGCAAAGACAAAAGAGTTGTTTCATGCAGAATAGACAGCACTTAGGCTAGCCATGCAGGCTGCTTATCTAAAGTTATCTTAGCTTGGCGCTGGAGCTCCTGTGACACTGGCATACCGAATTGCAATAAGGCTTTCTGCCTGCTTCGCAGATGGCTCTGAATGCGAGCAGCCAAGACACACAGACCACTGTGCATTTGTGCAAGCCAAAATTCCCGCATGGTGTGACTGTAGTTGCTCTTTAGCCAGCTTGGATTTAGATCTGTTTTGTGTTCTCAAAACCATAGCATCTGCAGCAGTCTGTAGCACGGCTGGGGTTTTTGCTATATTATTATTATGAGCCTACACAGCCTCAATGGAATTTGTGTTTACTCCTTTATGTGTAAGAATTTTTTCCAAAATGTGAGCCAATCGACTTCCGTCAATTAAGTGCCTTTTGCAACAGACCGGTCTTCTTGTCCCTTTTCTATATCCATCTGTTTTGCTATTAAGCCCTTGTGTAATGGTAATCTTTCCTGATTTAGTCAATGACAGCTATTGAAGCCTTACTCAGATTTGTGGGTATAATTACCCAGACATTTATAATGGGTAAGAGGAGAGCACAAGAATCCTGAAGTAAAAAGCTTGCATCCAAATTTTCTGAAAATGTTCATACTAAATTTTGGAAACTGAGATATCATAAATGACCTGAATATTAACCTGAAATATTTAACTTGAGTAATTTCATACTGTCTCTGGTTCTTTGTAGGTGGTAGATAGCCAATGTCAAATATTGAGAATAAAATAAAATTCACTGTATACTTCTCCTGTTGTCTGTCATGTTCCTTATTTTTTCTAGGAAAAAAAGTATTTCAATATGGGAAAATATTTTTACAGCGTAATTTTTTGGAACATGTAATTCTTTCTCATGTTTTGAAGATAAAGTTAGTCCATCAAAAGAGAATGGCCCCCAAACCTGTTTAATAACTCAAGCAAGTACTTTATACATTGAACATTAATGATTTAAGTCATTTAAGTTTAGCAAGATCTGGAAAGTTTTGTCATTGACACAGAAGAAAGCATTTGGTTTCTGTTAACTGACTGAAAGCAGGGAATTCAGTGATGAGATAATTTGGTGTCTATGGTAGCAGGGTGATTAAAGCTCATAAGACATTTAGGATGGGCTAGTTCAATTTATTATTCAATTTGATTATTCAATTAATTATTCAGTTTACTTTAATTAAAAGTATCAACATCTTTTTCAGGTCATTTTCACCTTGACAATACTGTAAATGTGGAATTGACAGAGATGTTTTAGTCAGGGGCTGAGGTATTTGAAACATGTTATGGAATATATAAAAAAATAATTATGAAAGTGTGATTATTTGTTTTAAAAAGGCTTCTCAAAGATGGCTTCATTGTTAAGGCCTTTTGCCAAATAATTTCTCTGCCAGTCTTGGTTTTAGCAAGGTTTGCTTTTGTGACAGTGCTTCCTTAATTACAGAAATGGAAAATGTTAGTTTTTGTCTTTTGATTTCTGCTGAAACAAATAAATTTCTAACTATCAATTTGGCATGTCTGATTTGAACTAATCCTAGGAGGGGGGAAATTATTATTGGTCTCTGTTAATCTCAGTGTAGCTGGGTAGCCAACACAAAACTAACAGTTCTTGCAAGGCTTTCTGCTTGCATCAAAGCTCAGAAGGAAATAATGACATTTTCTTGTAGTGGTGTTGCAACATTTCTGTAGAAACTGCTCATGGAGTTTGAGGAATATTAGTATTTTTATTAACCTCAGTTAATAAAGCCTCATAAACCTGATAAATCCCAGCTGATCAGCTTGATTATTCCATTTTTCTAAAGCCCACAGGACTGAAGGCTTTTCCCAGTTAACAGCTCCCCCATTGTTCTCTATTTGCCTGCCTCTAGTCAAGTTTCAGGTCTATGTTTCTGAACCAGATACAAAATTAAAGATATGATAAGCAGTTAGGGAGGAAGAAGGTGGAACGGATTGCAAATTTTGAGAGGGGAAGGTGGAAGGCAGTGGAAGAGAGGAAGAGAAAATGCAGGAAAGGATTGGTCTCTCACAGCACAGGAATGAAGATGTTCTTATGTACATGCAGAGTCAGAGCTTCAAGAAATATCATTCATGACCAGAATGCCATTGTGCTGTGCCTTTCACACTAAGCAAGCGGCTCCAGAGAGCTTGCAGCTGTGGTACATTACAATGTAGAACAGAAGATATATTTGAATGAGAGAGGATGAGAGAGGCTAAAGGGGCTCTCTAATAGTGCTAGTCATCATCAAAGACATTAGGCTAAACTTTTCAGCAGCCTGATTTTTGCCAAAACTTCTACTGGCATCAGAGAAAAGATGATAGAGCCAAAGTATAAGAAGGAAATCCTCCAAAATGAGAAGGCACCACAGGAGAAAGAAAAAGCTGTTTTGAAATTATACCTTGCATACAATGTGGGATGTTATCACAGGGTAGTGGAGGATAAAGCTGATATTTGCATGGAAATTGAGAAATGCTTTGAAATTATGAATAAATTATGGAAAGATTAAATGATGGTCTGATTTGAGAAAGACGTATCTGTTTCTGCTTCTGTTGTTTAAGTTCTTTTGCTAAAAATCTCTTTAGTTCTTTTTACATAAAAACCACCATTTTGTGGTGTAAATATCTATGAAAAACAGACTCCTTGAGTGAAGTCTTTTTGAAAGTCTTATATGAAAATGAAATATTATAATCACAAGCTATAACTAGTATTATTACTCTCTGGGAGCCGTAACTCTTGAGGTGTATATTATTGGAATTAAATTAGTTTTATCTAAAAAGCAGTATTGTGTGAACAATATGGTTTCCAAATTCAGAAATAGCCACCCAAAAATGTTTGGAGTGTGCTATGTATTGATTTTTTTCCAGTAAAGCAATGTGTATTGTTTGGTAAATTATATAATGGTTCTGAAATGGATGTAAGGTAGCAGTTATTTCTGTAAAAGAGCTGCTTATCTGTTTGCTTCTTCATCCTGGTCCCCTAATGATGTGTGTACAAATGCATATATGTAAATACGCAGAATATCAAATCATAGCTGATGCTGAGTATCTGTCTCCCTGTACATAGTAATAGTTAAGCAATCCTATTGAAGCCATTCAAAAGATGGCTGCACAATATGTGGCAGTCTTCATTTTGTATTGCTTTCTGTTGCTTTCTCTGCTTGTCCCGTCTTCCTCAAGTAATTGCAGGGAACAATTAACATTGCAGAGACAGTCATAAATCTTTCTTAATCAATTATTGAAGCCAACATATTACTCTTATTTCTGCATTTCTTAAAAACAAAAGCCTATAGTCTACATAAACTTGTTTAATTCAACAAGTGGCTCACATAATTTTTGTTACAAAATTTAATCTATTTTGACATAACAGATCTTTCTGTTGCAGACCATTTTAAATCTCCTTTCCTTCCAAGCTTAACATTTATTTGAATACCGAAATATTTACATTATTTTTTTTACTCTTTGACCTGACTCTATAAGCTTTTTGCTGAACTATATTGCTTCATTAAAAGATCACAAGGTCTTCAAGTTTTAACACTGCATATGTACTGTGCAAATACTGCTCTTAGTACATTAAGAAAGCATTTTATAATCTTAGTAATAAAATCAGTCAAAAATAATTTTGTAGCACGTCTTCCCTTTTCTATATGATAGCTGCTATTGGTATGTGAATAATATTGCAAGGGCACTCCTTGTGATCAAGTCCTAGGTGTCATCAGCCACCATCCAAAAGGAAAAGATCCAGCAGCTGAGAGTAAAATCTAACTTCCCATTTATAAATCTGCAACTCTGTTAGACCCCCAGAACCCCACAATTCTTATGAAATTATGTTTATTTCTATATTCTAAATAGATCCACAACATCTGTTTTGGCTTCACATATCCTTGTCAAATAATTATGAATTTGTGTATTATGGATTACATCATTAATTCCTGTAATAAAGAGAGGAATGGACAGATGTTGAAGCCATATGACACCACATGGTGGAATAAGACCTAACATTTGGCATTAGGATGGTACATATAGTTGTAATATAATGTCTTTATAATTTTTACTTCAATGACATTTAGTCCCTTCCTATCTATTTTGAACTTCCACACATCTATTCTACTCATTTTTCCTCTTGGTTGCCCTGCCCTGACCCCAAATTTAGGCAAATAACGTGTTTTGAGTTTGTGGATTTTTGATTGGGGGTGGAGGGGTGTTTTAGGTGGGAGGGGTGGGTACCATATAATAAGTCTTTTCTTACCCTTCTATCTTCCTTTTCTCCTGGTATACTAATTCTCTCTCTGCATATTTTGTTTCCCTGGTCACACACAACATCTAGTAAATATCCTAGAACAGAGAGCATTTATGTTTCAAAGCAAGCAGAGACCTCTAAGAATGACCTTCCCGGTCAGTGCTCTGGAGAGGAAGCACATGGCTTCTCTGCAGTTACAAAGATTCTTTTAGACGTAAAACTGTCTGGATTCTAATCTCATTTTTGCGTGTCTAATAAAGAGATTTATTATATTGTGCAATTGCAAACAGAGAGATGAGGCAGCTGGTGCATAATAATATACACGTTCTTTTTGTATTGAAATGGCACTTTGCATTGGAATACAAATATCTTGGCATTACAGAAACAGCTTTTCCTATAGGGTCAGTTATATTTTAAAGTTACAAGATGTAAAGACCAAGTGCCGTATAAAGCAGTTGATGTGTAATGGCATCCTGTGCCGAACATGAACTTTCTATGGCTCCCAAGAGACAGCTGGTTAATAATGCACACATTTAAATGTATTTTGTGATGGTTGCTTCAAGAAGCACTATAAGGATATTGAGCTCAAAGATATTTTCTTCATCATTTCTTTAACCTTCATTTGATAGTCTTCGTTTGATACTATCATATACTGTTAGGTATAACTTGATGCCTCATTAGTATTTCACTAGTTTGAGCACACTGAAAAGGAATGGGTGACGTTCACCAAGTCCTCACATAATCCACATAAATTCGAGGTCTCTTGTTACTTTTGTATGGGAGCACCTAAGAATTAAAGCAAAATAACAAGCAAAAAAGCAAGTAGGTTATTTGTATACTGGAGATTATCTATGGTGATTGTATGGTAAATTTAGTTTGAGTTACTACAAAGTAAAAAGTTGTCATTTTCTACATATTCAACTTAAATATTAAATAACAGCTGCCTTCAAATACATTAAGTGCAGTGCTTTGTCTATCATCTCTAAAGGGAATTTCAAAGTTGCCAATTTCAGACCATATTTTTTTTTTTCCAGAAAAGACAGCAGCAGGGAAAAATACTTATAATCAATTATAATCATGGCAGTGACAAAAACATAAGGTCTTCCTATTTATCAAATTGCCTTTGTCTGTGATTGGACTGGTATAGAGACATACATGACTTATAAAGGAAGCTCTCTAAATGGTGACATTGGAATGTTTATGTATTATAGAGACACCTATTGTGTAATACAGTTCGGTGCTCCTCTGTGCTTAGTTCTTTTTAAAATTACTATCCGTTTTCAGGAACACATGAAAAGTATCATGGGATAAAGTCTATTTGAAAGCATCTGTCCTGGTTTCATCTGGGATGGAGTTAACTTTCTTCATAGAAGCTGCTGAGAGGCTGTGTTTTGCATTTGTGCTGGAAAGAAGGCTGATAACACACTGCTGTTTATATTTGCTGCCAGGACAGTCAAGGACTTTTCGGCTTCTCTGCTGTGCCAGTGTCTGCAGGTGCAGGAGAAGCTGGGAGGGAGCACAGCCAAAATTGTTAGCTTAGGGTTTGACCTGACATTTAGGATTGAGACCCAAATTGGCCAGTTGTCTATTCTATATTATGCACATCATGCCCAGTATATTGGACGAGACTCTGTCCAGAAGTACTCTCTCTTGCTCCAGGTTGTCTTGCTCTGGGTCTCCTTGGTCTCTCAGACACTCAGGCTCTTATCTCCATTCCAGGTTTGCAGTTTCAGGACTCTCCCTGCTCCAGTATCATTAGCTGGGAACAGGCTGAGCCTTGGTCATCGAGTGGTGAGCAGCATCACTGTGTATCATTCATTTGTATATTTGCATAGATTACCATTATTATTATAGTTATTATTATTTTCAATATTATTGTAGTTTATTTATGAAATTGTTCTTAGCTCACAAGTCTCTTTTCTTTTTCTATGGTACTAATCACAAATGGACCAGACGCCCTGGTTTTGGTGAATGTGGTCTGTACAGAGAGTGTGCATGTGTCATAGAATAGAAATCACTATACCCACCCTCTATACCCATCTTGTAGTAAATAAAATCTGAAATTTATATCACTGACCGGTGCAGTCCTGATTTTGCAGCTGCTCCACTCTAAGTGCCTCTGTGATGACAGGCAATGTGGTAGAATTACTGGAAAAGCAGGACAAGATTGTGGTTTTGACTTATTTCTGGTGGAGAAATTGAGTCTAACAAACTTCTGGGCAATCTTTGTAATTGTAAAGCAGCTGTAATTTACTCCAAAGAGAATGGCTATAGAATCAATGATTTTTTTTTTTAATTTTGTTTGGACTGTCAGAAAGGAGATATAAATAACTCACGGTGAGAATTCAGTCAGAGATTTTGAACAAGACAAAGACAAATGACCCACACAAGTTGTCAAGTCCACTTGGTCAAAATATCAGAATACAGGTAAATGAGTGGTCGACTGAGATCTGTGAGTGTCTGATGAATGTTTGTCAGGAGAAATGTACAAGCCATGAATGTGATCCATCATGGACATTCCAGTGAGTTTTTCTCCTTATACTTGGTAATTAAAAATCACTGGCATAGATTTACTTATTTGTTACAATCATGAAAATTACCCAAAAGCACTGATAATCTTAAATACGAATATTGCAGCCACAGGAGGACCATCAATTCACTTGGTTGTTTATAGTTGAGAACAAAACAAATGTGACTTTTTATTTTAAGGATGTTGCTTTGAAAACATCTGATTTCAGCCTCAAAGAAACAGCTACATGCAATAGTTACATTATAACTGGTCACACACGTATTGGAATTTTGTTGGAGAAAGGGGATGAAAAGATATTTAGGCCAGACCCCGTAGTTTTTCTCTATAGACTGCAAGAATACAGCAATAAGGAAGGCATGTAAGCTATCCTGTATCCATACCTTATCAAGACCAGGAACTATATGAATTTTGCTTTGGGAGTACTGGTGATTACCTACCAAAAATATTATCTGGTTCTTGAGCTATCTGGGGGAAACAAGACACATATCTCCGTTGAGGGAATATATATGTGTGTTTTTAGGCAGTGTTAAGAGCACAGTTGCTGTTGCTCTGGGGATGCTGTTGATAGGATGATCCACAAGCCAAACACAAATGTGTCAAAGCTAACCACTCCTTTTTTAACGGATCCAGTTCTCTGATAATCAGAAACCGGAAGCAAATGAGAGAAGGCATTCCTTAAATAAGCTAGAGAATACATTTTGATCCCTGTAGTCGGATTTGTCAGTTGAAATGTTAATTGTCTCCATCTGAGCTGATCACTCAATGCTCCCTTTGGAGTCTCTGGGACCAATAGTGCTGCGATAGGATCCTTCTGATTTTTGTAACATAAATTTCTCTCCATAAGTCTGAAGGGGTGAATTCACATGTAACTGTCTACACTGCAGACATAGAAAAGCTGAATCCCAATGCTAGTATCCAGCACAAATATAATAAAACTCTTCTCCAGACAGCTGTCATGGAGAAAGGCCAGGAATGGAAAGGGCAGGGGTATGATATTAGTCATCCCACAAGAACCTTCAGCTAAGGAGGAATGCCTGACCTCCACAGGGTAATTTATTGCCCAAGTGCTCCAAGATCAGTTAAGTCAGAGAGCAATCCAGCTCCATCTTATTTATTATATTTAAATTGTCTTCTGCTTTTTTTTCAGATAATTTAGCATTTTCCACTTCAAATATGTAGGAGCAGAACCTGCAGCTGACGAGTTTTCCTGCTAGTCCCCAGAAGTTCATGACAGTACGTCTGTATCTGATAGAAATTATGGCCAATAATAATGGTAAGATCTGAAGCCAGTGTGAGGACTGTCACTTAGGTATCCTCTTCAGCTGGCATATGCATCAAATTTACCTCAGCCACAAGATCACCCACCTGCTCAGGTGATACTTTATACATTTCTTAGCCTCCAAGGGGACTACTGCAAATAATCATTGTTCCTTTCCCTACTTCTAAATTAGTTCTTCTTTCCCCATGAAGCATGACTGAGTAGAAAAGATTAAATTTAAATGTCTCAGGAAATGAGTACAGAAGTTTTCACTAAACATGGAGCAAAATAGTATTTCCATATACAGCTGTTTATTGTTTTCTAATGCAGCAGATTCTGAAAACTAATGAGAAACACTAATTATTAATTTCTATATTGGATTTATTGAATGCTGTATTGTACCCTGCACATTTTTCACTTTTAAATATGCAAGTTAGGTTTACAATGGTAAATGAGTAGGGAATCTGATTTCAAGGAGTGTAAATGTGAAAATACGACTCTCATAAATTATGAGAGGAGGATAGCAATACATTTTAGTGCTTTGCCTCCCAAATGATCCTAATACTGTTACAGGGAAATACCATTTCATCTACCTCTAAAGGGCAGCTGTCTCTGATAACAGAGGAGCGCAATTGCTGACTGCAACCTCATACAGGCTTTTAAGAAAAGCAACGAGTGTCACATGTAATTGAAAAGCAGAGGAAAATTTATACAAATGTAAATTAATGGAATAGAGGGAGTTTATGCAGGGAACCAGAGATTTATATCTTCTGAAATTGATGATGTGGGAGTTTTAGCAACAAAAGGACCTCTAAGACTTGCATTTAAATCTCATTTGAGATGCACCATCACTAATAGCACAGTGCCTTTTGATTCTTTAAGGGGATTTTATTGTAATGTAGACCCCACACAGTAGAGATCTGTTAAATCACTTGAATCTTGGAAGTTTCTGTTAGAACATCTATTTTAAAGACCAGACGTCGGTGAGCCTAATTTGCGAGATCTGATAATATTTTAGTCTAAGAAAATGGGATTTTCAGTGATATGTGTATGTATATACTTATATGCATGAAAATACCTTGATTGCAACTACAGATCAAGTACTTGCATGTGGTCATGGCTGGCCAAATGCCGGGCTTCCCATGTTTGGTTGCTAATTTCAACTGTATGAACACTCTAATCAGGCACCACTATCTTAAAATTTTAGAATAACATTTGAATAGATACTGAATAGATGTTTAACATCCAAAGAGGAGGATATTGAAAATTTATTTTTTTCCTCTGTTCCTGTGCTAATAAAAACTTTGACATTATGTAATGTTATTGAAAGCATAATTATTCTGGAAGAAAATTTAGAGCTGGCTCTTGCACATTGTGTTTGAAGCTAACAGCCAGGTCTGGTTTCAGTACACATAAGGTGGTGGCAGGTCAGCTGTTTGCTCTGCAATGAGTGATTTCTGCGTCAAGTAGTAAGGGAGCCGGCAATGTGAAGATTTCTGGCACTTTTGCTATAAACAGGCATCAAGGCATGAACTACTCATTGCTGGGGCACCTGCAGCTGAAGGGGAGCTTATGCTGACTGCTTGAATGAGAGTTGGAATCAAGAAATAATATAGCCTATGAGTGCTCATTTGTCCATTTATATCTTAATCTAGTTAAATGGTTAAAAGTATCCATCCCAAGGAGGGGACAGTAGTCATCTCTTGGAGCAAGGTTAGAGCACTCCCAAAGATTTCAGTGCAACTCTTATAATTTTTCATAACACTCGGGACCCTATCTGTGTTGGAGCCACATGGTTTGCCCCAGAAGAGGAGGTCTACTACCTGGGATGGGATTTTTTTACAAAAGCTTGACATTTGATGAGAAGAATGTCTTCTCCAAATACTAAAAGCAGGTATAGACTTGATCGTAGTGCCTTTGGCATAGATCATAACCTTAAGCCTCATCTTTGAGATAAGCTGGCTCCATGTAAGGGTGTTATCAGGATCCTTCATAACCTCTAGTAGAATAAAGTCTCAAGAGGAGTTGAACGAGGCAGTATTTTTTGGTAATACCTAGCTTGTCATGTCACATAATTGCTGGTATGGAACTGGAAAGTATTGGATGCATATATTATTTTTGACAACGAGGGCATAGTCTCTTGAGGACATGAGGCTTATTCCCTCTGTTGCATTCTGTGGCAGAGGGGTTATGGTTAATACAGTAAACCATATGTCCTGTGCTGGAGGAAAACATTTTTAGCCCCTTTAAATGTGCTAAGGGATAGGTGGACAAATGGGGCATATTATCTGTCCTGACTGCACTGCGCATAAAACATTTGGTTTGCTTTACCAGTCAACCTTTCTACCAAGGTGTAAGAACCATTTCAATGCCAGAAATTGCAGTTTACTGACTTATATTTGCTTTAGGAGTGTTCCAATCACAGTAATTCACTGTAACAGCCATGTTGCCCTTTTTTAATAGAAAAACCTGTCTGTCACAATCCTTTTGGTTCCTTGCTTGCTTTTATCATTCTCTGTTATGTCATGTGTCCCATTTTCAGATGCTGGAAATGAAATATTTTGATTAATAGAACTCCAGATAATAAAAGCTCTGGCTTTTAAGTCTTGCAAGTAGGGGTGACAGTAGAAACTGGGTTACACAAGCATGTAGTGAAGACTGAGAGGAAAAATTACATTGTTTTCACCCAGTAAAAATAGAAGGGTAAGGATACTAGTAGATACTGGATACCAGTAGCTAATTGTAATATGGGGTTATTAGGCACATTCAGTTGCAGGTCTTACAAATGAGTGCTGTATCTTTAGGCCTAGATCCACTTCTAGGTTACATCTTACGTTAGTGGGGCACATAGGCTCCCTGTACAAGAATTCAGCCTGCAGAGCTGGCATCACCATAAGCAGATGCAGAAAATACAGAAGAAAAGTATTTTTAATACACTTTGGTCTTCTCAAACTGAGTGTTTTTTTGTTCTAGTCATGTGCTTAACTTCCATAACTTTTACAGGCTCATGGAGGTGTCTGAAATTCTATCAAAACCAAAGAGTTTTCAAGCCCTGACAAATCTGTTTCTAGCTATGTTCTGAAGCAGAACTTTATGTCTGGAGTTTTGCTAGCAGAGACTTGCATGATCATGGCCTTCAGGGTCTACAGTTAGAGGGTGCTTGGGGATTTAGTTTTCATACTTGTGTCTCTATAATACTCTTTTGTGTTCCATTTTAGATTTTTAAGTCTTTGTGGAATGTGTCCTTCAATACAAGCAACAACATGCATACTTGAAGGATGCCAGTACCATGTGTGACAGGCTCTGTCTGGATTGCTTCCTGTGTTAGTCTACTAACTGGGTTTGCTGTTTACCTGATAGTATTTGTTTACGTCCTGAAAATAATTGAAGAAGTTGTACTCTTATTTATCAATACAAACAAGTGTTTGAAAATCAACTATACTACCTGGTTGTTCCCTTGGTTTAGATATTAGAATAGAAATTCTGCTCTACTATTGTGCATAATTCGTAATTCATTAAGGAATTAAGGCTGCGGTGTAGGAGTGACAAGTATGAGTCTAAAATATCTGTGCAAAGAAGCCCTGGATTTAAAATTGAGGAAGATTTTTCGGAGTTTATGTAACCACTCTTTTTTCCTGTAACAGTACAATGAGCTTTTCCGGATGTCAAATTCTTTGAGGGACTGTTAAAAACACTTTTCTCACAGGAAAAAAACATGTACGGGTCTGTCGGCATCAGCTGTGAGCAAACATAGTGATGAAAGTTGACATAAAATATCAAATATCATGATGTACTTACTGGAAAAATGAGAAAACAAAACACGACTCTTCCAGAAAAAAATGATGTTGTGACTGAGGTAAAGCTGCTCTGCTCTGTGACTTACAAGCAAGGCATGAAGACCTTGCCAGACTTCTGACAAGGATTTAATTTGAATTTGGATTTAAAGTTAGAATATAATAACACTCTGTCGTTATCTTAATTCCTTATAAGGAGAATTTGTTCTACACCATTCACAATTTCAGCTGTTACATAACCATATGATAATAAGTCCCATGGGATAGAGTCCCATGGGATAAAGCCCTGGAGGGAAGAGGGGCCCAAGAAAGCTGGCTAATACTCAAGGGTCACTTCCTTCAGGCTCAGGGGCAATGCATCCCAACACAGAGGAAGGCAGGCAAAAATGCCAGGAGGCCTGCATGGATGAACAAGGAACTCCTGAGCAAACTAAAACAACAAAGGGAAGCCTACAGAGGGTGGAAGCAAGGACAGGTAGCCTGGGGACAATACAGAGACACTGTCCGTGAAGCCAGAGGTCAGGTTAGGAAAGCTAAAGCCCTAACAGAATTAAATATGGCCAAGGACGTTAAGGGTAACAGGAAGAACTTCTACAGGTATGTCAGCGATAAAAGGAGGACTAGGGAAACTGTGGGCCCCTTCTGGAAGAAAGCAGGAGACCTAGTGACCCAGGATGTAGAGAAGGCTGAGGTACTTAACGAGTTCTTTACCTCAGTCTTCACTGGCAAGAGCTGGAGCCACACTGCCCAAGTTGTAGAAGACAAAGGCTGTGACTGGGAGAAGAAAGAACTGCCAGCTGTAGGAGAAGATCAGGTGTGAGACCATTTAAAGAACCTGAAGGTGCACAAGTCCATGGGACCTGATGAGATACATCCGCGGGTCTTGAGGGAACTGGCAGATGAAGTTGTCAAACCACTATCCATCATATTCGAGAAGTTGTGGCACTCTGGTGAAGTTCCCGCAGACTGGAAAAGGGGAAACATAACCCCCATTTTTAAAAAAGGAAATAAAGAAGACCCGGGAAACTACAGGCCAGTCAGT
>WKFP01015394.1:586211-599701 GCA_011057875.1 Pterocles orientalis
CCAACATAAAAAAGACCTGGACCTGTTGGAGAGAGTCCAGAGGAGAGCCACAAAATTAATCAGAGGGCTAGAGCACCTCCCCTATGAGGACAGGCTGAAAGAGTTGGGGTTGTTCAGCCTGGAGAAGAGAAGGCTCCGAGGAGACTTAATAGCAGCCTTCCAGTACCTGAAGGGGGCCTACAGGAGAGATGGGGAGGCACTCTTTATCAGGGAGCGCAGTGGGAGAACAACGGGTAACGGGTATAAGCTAAAGGAGGGTGAATTTAGACTAGACATTAAGAAGAAATTTTTCACTGTGAGGGTGGTGAGGCACTGGAACAGGTTGCCCAGGGAGGTTGTGGATGCCCCATCCCTGGAGGTGTTCAAGGCCAGGCTGGATGAGGCTTTGAGCAACCTGGTCTAGTGGAGGGTGTCCCTGGCCATGGCAGGGGGGTTGGAACTTGATGATCTTCAAGGTCTTTTCCAACCCAAACCATTCTATGATTCTATGATTCTATGAAGTAGAGGTTTATGATGTTATAGCTCACTTTACCCTGTGATGCTATCATAGTTGCAAAATTTACAGGGAAAGTTTGTGGGGTTTTTTTGATCTGTGACATTTTAAGAAATAATGTCATTGATGCAATATGTGGATAAAAGAAATACATTTCTTCTTCATCCTCACTTTGTATCCCCAAGAAACACATCATTGGATATTCTTGATGTTGCTCAAATTTGACAGAAATTCAGAAGCACTCTTCTAAATGTGGCCAGCTTTTACTCACATTCTTGATTCATTTTAGGAGCTTCTATTTTCAATTGCACAACTTCTTTTTTATTATTATTTTTCCTATTCTACATATGCAAGAAACATTTCATAGTGTGAATTGAAGTAGAAATGTTTAAAACCATTGTGATTTCTTTGAGAAGGATATGCTGGACTTTTGTCTTGCTATTGAAAAGGATTTTTAAAGTTCCTTGATATAAGTGGAGTGATTGTGGTTACTGCAGTGCCTCATTGCAGGAAAGATAGCCCTTCTTCTAGCGTTTTATTATCTCTCTGAATAATTTCTAAATCAATACCAGAAGAAATTTGGTTACTGAGTAGAAAACCAACGAGGAAGACACTCTCTCTACATTTACTATGATATTTTTGTTACTCTTTTTAAGAAGCTTGTTCCTTAGGGTACAAACTGTATGAAGTCCTTCCCATTTATTCCACATTTTAACTGTTTCAGTACCACATTCTCTTAGATGGCAGAGGGTTTGGAAGGGAGAGGAGCCCTGGTTTCTCCCTAGATCTTGGACAGTTAACATATCTTACGTTAAAAATCTATCAGATAATACTATCAGATAAAATACAGCACTGGAAAAGGGAGTAAGGTGCCACACACTGGGATATTGTCATATCTTTTCTTTCTGATTTTGTGCATCTTGCACTCCTTTACACAGTGTCAAAGATGGACAGGTTTTGGATAGATAACTATATCATATCAAAAATATGATTTTTGATCCTCAAGCTTTCAAAAGCATAGAAACTGGATCAACTTGTTCCTAGCCGTGGAAGTTTTCTGTTTTGAAAGGAAGGGACCAATTGGTCAGATGTACACCAAAGAACAATTTTGGAGTCAAATAGAGGAAAAGACTCAGCCTCTGATCCTAGACTCAAGAAGTCACTTAATTCAGTGTGCACCCATGTCTGGAATAATGGTGGAATTTCAGACATAACCTCTTCTTACTGTTTCTAATCGGCCAATTTGTCAGCTTCATTTTGCAATGCAATTCTCTATCTCCTTCTCCAAATATTTTGACTGATAAATCCTTGTTATTAAGGAACCTAAGTATGCGGTCAAAAGGGTTTAGCTCTCAAGTCAACTGGGTATTTGAACCATGCTATTTTTTTTAGAAAATATTTGAGACTGCTCCCTATATTCTTTCTAAGATGCACACACACACACACACACACACACAAGTAACCAATATATATATATATATATCATGCAACTTTTGAACTATAAAAATTAAAACAGAAACAAATTCAATACTTGAATTGAAGTGTCTTTCAGTTCTTTGTGGCTTTAACTAATATCATACAACAATCATTCTTTTGAAAAGATGAAACAGTTGATCTCTTTTGAAAGTTCCTAATATCAGATGTAAAACCTAATAATACTCTATCAATAGAATATTTTAAAAAGACCTTTTGCTCAATATTTTACTGTCCTCATATAATTTTTCAATAAATTTATAGCAATCAGAAAGTTTAGTATTCAGAGCTGTACTAGTTTTGGCTGGGATGCAGTTAATTTTCTCCCTAGTAAATAGTGTTAGGGTATGTTTTGGATTTGTTTGGAAACAGTGTTGATAATACGCTGATATTTTAGCCATTTCTGAGCAGTGTTTACACAGATTCAAGGCCTTTTCTGCTTCTCACACCACCCCACCAACGAGTAGGCTGGGTTACACAAGGAGTTTGGAGGGGACACAGCCAGGACAGCTGACCCCAACTGACCAGAGGGATATTCCATACCGTATGATGTCATGCTCAGCATATAAATCAGGGGAAAGAAGGGAGGAGGACTTTTGGAGGGATGGCATTTGTCTTCCCAAGTAAACGTTATGCGTGATGGAGCCCTGCTTTCCTGGAGATGCCTGCCAATGGGAAGCAGTAAATGAATTCCTTGTTTTGCTTTGTGTGTGCACTACTTTTGCTTTAGTTATTAAACTGTCTTTGTCTGAACCCATGAGTTTTCTCACTTTTACCCTTCTGATTCTCTCTCCCATCCTGCCAAGTGGGGGTGTGTGAGCAGCTGTGCAATGTTTAACTGCGGGCTGTGATTAAATCACAACAAGAGTCTTTACACTGTTTTATTTATTGAAAATCCAGTACTTGTTACAATTTTGTAGTAGTTTATAATTTTGAAATTAAGCTGTGTGAATAAGACTTGCTTCCCTTGGAACATAGTACAAGGGACTAGAACATAGTACAAAGGACTAGAATAATTTTCTCTTGAAGTTTAGTTTAATTTAATTATTCTGTTCTACTTTATTCTAATTAACCTAGACATGTCTAGTGTGACTCCACTGGTCTCTCTCAATATATGTGCTCTGCTTCACTTTTGTCCTCAGGGATTAAATTTCTGCTGAATAAAAGAACCTACCATTATATCTTTCAGGTCAAATTGCATAGGTCATGAATTAAAACAAATAGACAAACAAAAAGCACTTTTTGTATCACAGTCACAGTATACAGACTTTCCCTTTTCCTCATTGCTTGCATCTTTGCTTTAGAAAAAAAATGAAAAGTAAAATACTTTGATGAGCCTGTACTGAGAACTGTGTCCCTGAGGTTATCTGAAATTCAGCAGCACAGACTCATAGCTTTCCTCCTACTATGTTTTCTACATCAGAAAATATTTTCTACCTTCTTAGATATGTTTTGCTACATACTCTAGTCTCCTAGGTTCCCTTTGCTGAAGTGGAATCTGCAGTTTAGGGGGTTGTGGGGAACAATTCAGGTGGAAAAAAATAATTTAATTGCCTGTGAATGGAAAAGCTGCAAAATATGCTCTAATTCAATCATTTGGGAGTTGAGGGAAGACTGGAAAGTACTTTTAAAAAAAAACCAAAACCAACAACTTTCATGTGATACCGTTTTTGATACACTGTTTTTGATGCAGAGGTTTGGTAGCCTTCTGAAAACCAGAACAGCAATAAATTAACTTAACAATAAGATATTTTTAATTATTTCTTACATGGAAAACTAGAATTTTGAACAATTCTTTAGTAATGTTTGTCCTTTAGATATAGTACATAAATTGATGGGGGAATCGCTTTAAAGAGGTTTGCTTGCTTTGACTAGGCTTTTATTGTTATTTACAATCACAGCTTAGTCTAAATAAGAAAATAATTGCAGTTTTCAAATACTTCATAGGAAATTTTTAATGTACTGGTTTCACTGAAGACCTCTAGGCATATTTCTTAGGTATGAACAAGGTATCAAATGAAAGGAGGATTTTGTGAAATAACTTTGGGGTTACATTTCCTTAAACTTCCTGAAAACAAGCACTGTGACCAAATGAGCTTTATGAGCTTCTGAAACTGAAGTCCCTCTGGAGCATCTCTAGTACCACTGCAGTGAATCACAGAATAGTTCAGGTAGGAAAGGGGGTTGCAGAGATCTCTAGTTCAACCTCCTGCTCAAAGGGGGATTCAGTAGATCCCGCTAGGATGAACTTTACTGGCAGCTGCATCCAGCTGCCCGAGACCTGGAGGCTGGGTAAGTTGGTTTCCATGGTCCTGGAGAGGGGTTATACATAGAGAAATTGCTACTTATAGATGGCTTCACTACTGTGTTTAGGGCTGCTTGCTTATAAATAATGTTTTGAATGCTTCAGTACTTGCAAAATTGTTATTTCTTGGCTGTAGTGATTAACAATCCTCACTGTTACCTGGTAAAAGATCTATGTAGGTGTTTTTCTGGAGAAGTTTTGATGAGTTCAGGTAAGGCTGATTTAAATGAAACTCTCATTGCTTTTAGTACTTCTACTAGTAATGTAGTGATTCCAATAAGAAATGTTTCCTCACTTTAAATAAAGTAGATGTTTGAGGCAGAACTTGGTAATAAACCTTGTATAAAACTGAAAAGTGGAAAACCAAGGCATAAGTCTTAGTTCAGTGAACAGCTAACACTCTCAAAGACTATGTTTAGTGGCCTAAGGCTTTGAAATAACCAAAGACCCACACAGCACTTGCCAGAATGATTCAATTACTTGATGTATATTTGCATAAGAATAATTTTCTTACTCAAGAATTTGAGGGTCAACTCTTTTGAACCTGATTTTTGGCATATTTAAAACAGGTTTAATACAAAATTAATTACACCATGCAAAATCAGGTATCAACTGGTTGCATTTCAATTTTTGCAGATGCACAAAAATATTGAAAAGGTTAACTGTGTATTTAAAGCACCTTAAGGATCCGGTGGTGTTAGTATTTTTCCATCTTACTATGCCATGACTTGTTGGGTTGTTTGGGTTTTTTTAAATAATGAAAGTTTTATAAGTTGCTTTTCCATTTAAAAAGGTAAGATAGGCTTGAAGCTTCTTTTCCTCAGCAGATTATTAAGTACTTTGCCGCTTATTCTTTCTGGTGAAGTGGAATAACATTGTTAATGTTGATATAATTCATTCAGTAGGGTGTCAACAGGTAAGTAGGGCACTTTGTAGAAGGTGGTAATTTTTTTTTTGAGGTTCGTAATAGTCTGTTATGTTGCCTACAGATTCTATAGGAAGTGGTCATTGTCAAAAGGACCACTGGTGCCACGGTTCCTTGATGCTGCTGGAGAAAGAATGAATTCAAATCCTTATTCTTCAGCAGTTACCCTAAAATAAATTATGTGATTTTTTTCTTAATTGTTTTTTTTCCCAAAGAGCATTTGCAAGAGGACCATGTACAGTGCCAGCTGCTAAGAAACACTGATAGCAAAGTTTCATATCAATGTTGGCATGTGTTGAAGTATTTTCTGAAATAGTTATTTAAAACATCTGATAACAGCTTCCCTAGTAGTTTTGTAATGACTAGTTTTGATGCTGATCCTAAGTATTTAGTGGACCTAAATATTTTCTTCCTGTTTATCAAAGTCCAGTGTGACCAAATTAGTAGAACAGAAGCCATGGCTCTCCAGTAAGTCAGAACCTGTCAAAGCATCATGGAATGAAATTACAAGAATAGTAAAACTTTTTAAGATTTATGAAATTAGTATAATCAAACTACAGGCAGTAAAAATGATTCAGTACTAAAGTACGTAGATCTACAATTTTAACTAAGTATATACTTCCTTTCTTAAACAAAATAATTAACAGGGGTAATTTTTTTTCAGCTAAATACCTTTGTAGGCATATTGTGTAGTAACACACTAGTAAAAAGTTAATTCAGTGGCACTACTGCTTGTATATGCTTGTTTAGGAGTACTGAACTAAGTCACTCCAAATATATCTGAAGCGTTTTTATTCATCATTTTTCTTAACCTCTGTTTCTCAATTTGCTGCAAATTCACTTATTAATCCATTTCTCTGACCTTTACACTTTTTTCCACTGTGAAATTTGGGACTACTTTTCTACTTTCTTTTAGGAGTTTAACACTGTGTGCCAGTACTGAAGTAAATTCAGTGCATAAAACAAAAATCAAAATATCTGATACAGCCCTTGGCATTGAGCTTGTAGCATAGTTGAAACATAAAGACAAATCTGTCCTATAAATGATTCTTTAATGACAGGAGTAAATTAAATATTGTGTGGGGAGAAAACAAAAATCTGCACTATTCTCAGACTGAAATCTTGTCTGAGATATTCTGAATTAGGGGCCTGATTCTCACCACTTCAGTTTAAACCCACAATGTGAGCAGAATGTATGTTAGCATCCTACACTTGAATACTCTTTGCACAAAGACTGACTCCTCCTGTTTCTTGCATCTCCAGGGTTACAGATGGCAGTCAGTGAATAAACAGTAGACTGTGTGTGTTGCAGGGCTTCCCTGTGCTGTGGAGGTGAAGACGCTGTTTCTACTTTAGCACCAGGCAAGAGTTGAGGCTTGAAGAAGGAGCCAGTGCAGCAGAGACTTTCCAAACATTAGGTTTCAGCAGAGGTCTGAAGACACCAAGTCATTAGTTCTCAAAAGCAGAATCAAAAGATATTTAAAAATTATCCACTGTGAATCATGTCTTTGGGCTCTTTGACTCAAAGTGAAAGATTAGATTAGTATGTGACTGGTTCAACTATAATTAGGGGAAATAAAATAAATAAATACATACATTTGCTTATCTTGCCACAGATTTTTCTTTATTTGTCTGGATAAATTCTCAAGTTTCACAGAGGTGAACAAAGTCCTTTTTCTAATCTTACCTTTTTGGGGAGGGAGAAGTAGTGATACGAGAAACTGAAGATTAGAGTTGCAAGTCTTCGTTTAGACTAGTAAGACTCGGTAAATTAAAGTTGTACAGTCTATCCAGTCCTAATCAAAAACTTAATGCAGATCATATTTTCTGACACTTATCAGTACATTTGCAATAGCAGTCACCCAGATATAACTTCTGAAATTTTTCTGGGACTTGAAGAGGTTGCAATTTGATCCTATAGGTATTTTGATCTTTAATATAATCTGTCACAATTTTCTCCTGCATCTTCACGAAAATAGTTCAAGTGTTTTGTATCAATTAATCCTAGCACACTTTCCAAGATAATAACTAAGTGCGTTGTGATTAATTAAAATGGGAAAACAATTACTTGACTTTTTCAAGATCAAAAGCAAATACCAGCTTTCTTTCTCTAGAGACTGGTCCAGTGCTCTAGTGCTGGAGTATGTCTCAGCAGCTCAAACATGCATTTTTTGAATCACTACTTTTCTTTCAACCCATTACAAAATTAGACACAGCCCATTGCAAAATTAAAGACTGTTTATAGACTTGGAATATTTGGATTTGTTTCTGATTTGGATATATTTCTAAATGTAGCATGTTTTTTGTGAGTAATAAGCTGTATGTTCTGTGCTAAATTCTCTCTCATGCCTGTGAGATTCTAAAAGTTGAAAGTGCTTTACAGAGCCCCATACATGCTGCTGTCAGCATTTTCTTCTTCTTTCAAACATGTCTTGTTTTCCTAAGTTCCTTCCTTGCAGTGGTATCAAACCAGGGGGAATAGATGCAGTTTAAATAACTTGGGAATTCATTTTGATGAATTCTCATCAGCAGTTTTCAAAACCTCTTTTTATTTACCCTTCCAAGTGTTTACAAGTCTCTAAAATCATCATCGGTTTACCAAGTCACTAGCAATGATCTTTGTGATGTTTCTTTTCCAACTTTTCAACTGACAATATAGATGATTTATGTTTTTTGCTGAAATCTTTCCTTTGGTTCTAGTGATAGGACAACTGTATTTTGTTAAGCAGTAACATGCTGAAAATTAATAGACTTTGTTTCTTACTGACATTGTAAACTATCCAACACTCCAGGCTGCAGCTGTTTTTCTTGTTGGTTTTTTGCTTGTTTTTAAGGAAAAGAAGGTATCCATTTCCTTCTGCATTTTGCATGTCTGATTTTCTTACATGAGTGCTGTTAATCTGAATTATATAATCTGTTGATTTTTTTTTCTTTTTTTTTTTTTTTAACTGCAGCACATGGAATTGTTTAAGCAGTAATTGCAAAGCACTGGCAAGGCACATAAAGGGAAAAGAGCTATAAATGAATGAGCACACACGTATATTTCCTTCTCTTTTTCTTAAGGATAAAACTATCATAATTAATAGGATGAAACTGTTGTTTAGTCAGTGAGTAAAACTGTGATTACTGTATTGTCCTCTGAGACATAAAATTGAAAATTTTAAATCAATTGATCCATTATGGAACTCTGAATATTGACAGGCTGTGATTAAAACTCATGCCAAATGTAATGTTTACAAGCTACAGATGGAGTTAACCAAGTAACTCAATTCACTGATGGAAATTTTTAAAGTTTGTTTGGAAAGGTGCATCTGATACTGTTCAGTGTGAAGTTAGGACAAAAAAAAAACTCTAAAAATGCTAAACTAACTGAAAGGCTAGAATGTTTTCTTGCTTTTCAATCCTTTGTTACTGAGGAAGTAGGTAAGTTACCTTCTACAGTATCCAGATTTGTTTGAACTCCTCTATACCTTATATAGGGTAATTTCCCATATAAATTCCCCACTCCTCTTCCCCTAATATATCTTAAGATATTTGTGTGCTGCATAGATATGCTTACAATTTTTATTTCCAGAAGGAAGGAAAACTACTTCTCTGATGATTCTCTAAACCTTACAGTGTCATAGATGATAAAGGGTTTCCTTTCCTTTTACTTGGTCACCGGGTTACCTTACTCTTTCTTCAGGTTGTGTTGTCACTGGATTTTTTTACCTGAATAAATGATTTATCAAAATAAAAGTAATTCCTGTTATGGTAGTTAAATTCCCTAGAAAGTCTCCAGGAAATTGCTTACTAATGCCAAATACACTTGAAAGGTTTCAAGCCTTTTATACCTATTAGTGGTACTGCCTTATTTGCTACCTGAATGAGCTATGTTATATATCAGCTTTGAATTATTGCAAATCCTAAAACTTTTCTCAAGATCAGAGGGAAATAAGGTCAGAGTTCAAACTACTTAACTTTAGGTAATTTCTGTGGTGATTATTTTGGTAGCCCAGATTATGAGAATGGACTGCAATGTCTTCTTCAGTGTGCAAAAATCTAGCTGCGCTCTACCTAACTTCGCTGATGTGGTAGATTGACCCCACCCAGCCACTCTCTCACAGGGGGAGAATATAGGATAAAAAGGTTGTTTGTCAAGGTAAAGATGGGGAGATCACTTACTGATTGCCATCACTGACAAAACAGTCTCAACTTGAGGAAATTTAATTTATTGCCCATTAAAATAGAGTTGGATAGTGAGAAAAAAGTAAAAAATTAAAGCACCTTCTCCAAACCCTCCCCTTGTTCCCTGGCTCACCTTCACCCTTCACAGCTGACTCCTCTGCCTCCTCTCCCAACGAGGTGCATAGGGCAATGGGGAATGGGGGGCTGCGGTCAATCCATCACAGCTCCTCTCTATCTCTAACAGGCTTTCCCCGAGGCGCCCGCCCGCGGCTGAGGGGCTCAGCTGTGCCCTGCGGTGGGGCCCTTGGAGCCGGCTGGAATCGGCTGTGACAAGCACGGGGCAGCCCCGGGCCCTCTGCACAGGGGCCCCCGCAGACCTGCCGCCAAAAACTTGCCATGGACATCGAATACAGAAGTACACTGAAAAGTAATTGCAAACTTTTAGTCAGTGCCTGTCATGTATCTTTTGTTACAGATTCTTTGTTATGAATGAATCATAATGATAATAATATAATCACTATGAACCCCTAAAATTCTTTACTTGTCACCTCCCTGGTACTGTGAGTTTTTATTTAGGTTACTGTGGGGGTTTTTTTAGGGGTATCTGTTAAATTGTAGTTTGAGATTTGTTGCAGATTAGTTTCAAAATTGGTTTGCAGTGGTGGCTGTTCATGTAGCTTGTAACAAGAACCAAACTCATAGCTGAATTTTCACCCCGAGGTAAAAGGGTGTTGCATTTATTGTCAGGTCCGAGAATGTTGGTTTAAACTCTGAGCAAACTCTTGCCACCAAAAGAGCAGCTCTGAGTCCCTAAAGTTGTTGTCCAAAGCTGTATTGATTGATACCTGGGTTTTTTTTCTATGCACTCAGATATTAAAATGACATCTTAAAATACTTGGAGGATACTAGTTACAGCTTTTGAATCCACTTGCACTAGAACCTTTACTTATCAAAGAGAAATACTTCTTGAATAGGATTTGTAGGTATTGGAAATGGTAAACATGAGCTGTGCTCCTGACATATTTCAGGATGTTTTCCTGTGGCTAACGTAGCTGTGTTCCTACAAATTCACTTCTGCTCTGTCTGCCTTAAAGGAGAAAATTTAATTTCCTGTTTCCTTCCACAAGGCTTCCGTAAATGTGGTAAGTCCAGGAATTTTGTTTTAGTTAAAAGGTTTAGTAAGAAATAGGGTTTAGAGCACAGTTTAAGAAAGGTGCTGTGGTGACAATAGGCAGGAAAATGGCTGCAGATGATGCTCTTGTCAAGTTGTGATACCACGGAGATGGCAAGAAAGCTGTAGTACCTCTCAAGAACAGAATTGAAGTGTGGGGTCTTCACACATAGCCCAGCAAATTTTGTATTTTTTGCCATCACTAGCAGAATCCCTCTGACCCCCCAGTGCCCTGGGGTGCAGGGTCTGGGGCTGGCAGGGCCTGGGCCTGGTGCAGGTGGTGCTGGCTGTCCTGACTGCCTGTGAGTGACTCTTGGGTGTCCAGAGTGAGCTGGGGCTGTGTGATACCATCTATGCCAACAGTGTGACATCTGCGGTCATTGCTGCATGACAAACTTCAGCCTGGGGTGTCCCAGAGGCTGGGAGTGACCAGTGAGTGCCAGCCATGACGTCCTGAGCACTTAGAGAAGGATGTGAAGGGTTTCTGAGGATAAATATGAAAATAAATCTAAACAGGTTTAGGGATGAAGAGGAGGAATTCCCTTCAATAGATAGTGAACACCATATTTCTCCTGGAAGAGACCTCAAGAAAATGATGCCTTGTCACAACTACCCCGTTCTTGTTGCTGGGTATTGACACTCTGCTTTAGAAGTCAGAGGAGCCCTGGAAGGGTGCGTAAAACACCAAAACAGGAGGGTAGAAAAAAATTAATTGTATCATTGAAGCTTTCCTGTAACAATTTGAACTAGTTGTGTTGTGCTTAGGCTACTAACTTGTGTTGTCTCTTACAACATGTGTTAGCTCCATAGCATGCATTACATTCAACATCCTGCCATGAGACTCCTCCTTGCAGGTCGTTTGGATTTTTCTGAGGTCTTTTTGCCATATTACAAAATAAGTTGCCATGAAAGTTAGATAGGAAATTTTCTTTTCAAGTGTTTTTCCCATGACTGGAGAATTTGTAGTGTGTCCTGGAGAGGAAGTCTCAGCTTCAGAGTCTGCATCAAAAATTCAATTAAGATGCCCTTGGGAATGTCTGCTTAGAATAATTTTTAGTTATGTGAAGCTAGTTAAGCAATACGTAATGCTTTGTAATGATTAACTGGTTAATCTAGGAAAATAATAGAAAATTCTTAAGTATGTAAAGACTTTTTGACATATATATGGAACCCTACGTATAGCTGATTGTTTTCTATATCTGTTTTGCTGAATAAAAACCAGGGCACTTTCTGTCTTGCTGCTTAATAAAGATACACAGCTATTAGCTGAGTTTTATGAATGTGACTTATATTTCTTGCCCTGACATATTCTGACAAACTTAGCTGTTCAGTGACCTACTTTACTTGACATACTGATTGTCTTTAAAGCTATTTCTTTGTGGTCTTTTGGGAAGTTAGCATGCACTTGTGCTGGCAACAGTATTTCATGCATATCTTTATATATATGCTGTTTTGAACTCCACCAATATGAAATGTTAGTCTTGATCATACTCAATCTTCTGTATCGACATTTTAAGAAAGCAGAATTGGGTGTTGCGGTGGGGAGGCTGATTGAGAAGAGTGAATTGGGAGGGATGGAGACAACATGAATCATTTCTTGGTGTTCAAGATCCTCAGGGCAGTGAGGAGGGTGCACAGCCAGCAACCTCACTACCCTGGACTTTAGGAGAGCGGACTTTGGCCTCTTCAGGGACCTGCTTGGAAGAGTACCATGGGATAAAGCCCTGGAGGGAAGAGGGGCCCAAGAAAGCTGGCTAATATTCAAGGATCACTTCATTCATGCTCAGGGGTGATGCATCCCAACAAAGAGGAAGGCAGGCAAAAATGCCAGGAGGCCTGCATGGATGAACAAGGAAGCCCTGAGCAAACTCAAACAACAAAGGGAAGCCTACAGAGGGTGGATGCAAGGGCAGGTAGCCTGGGGACAATACAGAGACACTGTCCGTGAAGCCAGAGATCAGGTTAGGAAAGCTAAAGCCCTAACAGAATTAAATATGGCCAAGGACGTTAAGGGTAACAGAAAGAACTTCTACAGGTATGTCAGCGATAAAAGGAGGACTAGGGAAACTGTGGGCCCCTTCTGGAAGAAAGCAGGAGACCTAGAGACCCAGGATGTAGAGAAGGCTGAGGTACTTAACGAGTTCTTCACCTCAGTCTTCACTGGCAAGAGCTGGAGCCACACTGCCCAAGTTGTAGAAGAAAAAGGCAGTGACTGGGAGAAGAAAGAACTGCCAGCTATAGGAGAAGATCAGGTGTGAGACCATTTAAAGAACCTGAAGGTGCACAAGTCCATGGGACCTGATGAGATACATCCGCGAGTCCTGAAGGAACTGGCAGATGAAGTTGCCAAACCACTATCCATCATATTCGAGAAGTCGTGGCACTCTGGTGAAGTTCCTGCAGACTGGAAAAGGGGAAACATAACCCCCATTTTTAAAAAAGGAAATAAAGAAGACCCGGGAAACTACAGGCCAGTCAGTCTCACCTCTGTGCCTGGCAAGATCACGGAGCAAATCCTCCTAGAATCTATGCTAAGGCACATGGAAGACAAGCAGGTGATTGACGACAACCAACATGGCTTTACAAAAGGAAAATCATGCCTGACGAATTTAGTGGCCTTCTACAGCAGAGCCACGGCTCTGGTGGATAGAGGAAGGGCAACAGACATTATCTACCTGGACTTGTGCAAAGCTTTTGACACAGTCCCACATGACATCCTTGTCTGTAAGCTGCAGGGACATGGATTTGACGGAAGGACCACTCGCTGGATAAGGAACTGGCTAGATGGCCGCACTCAAAGAGTGGTGGTCAATGGCTCAATGTCCAAGTGGAGACCAGTGACAAGTGGTGTTCCACAGGGGTCAGTACTGGGACCAGTGTTGTTTAACATCTTTGTTGGAGACATGGACAGTGGGATCGAGTGCACCCTCAGCAAGTTTGCTGATGACACCAAGCT
>WKFP01015394.1:602242-622140 GCA_011057875.1 Pterocles orientalis
ATTCTATGACTTCTGTGCTTGTTTCTTTGTTCATTGTTCCAGTGTTCGCGTGCTGACACCTAACCTCGGTTACATGTATCTTTTTCACTCTCCTACAGCAATGGAAACATAGTAGGCTTTTTTTTCAATTACTTTGTTCTTTAATTCAAAATTTATTATAAACATACTGGGCATCATAGGATTCCTCCTATTGATACAATAGGTTGAACCGAGTGTTGATTTAAGCAGGCATTGCTGTCACTCTTCTTTTAGGCCACTGTGTTAATATGTCTTCAGATAAAATCATAGAATCATAGAACATCTCAACTTAGATGGGACTCATAAGGATTATTTACTCAATTTATTTATTTTAAATTTAATTTATACCATACCCTGCTGGTTCTTTTGCTCTTGAATTTTTAGCTACTGATAATCTCAATCTCACCCAATTTAACCTCTGTCTGATATTTTAGCCTATTTTTCTTCAAACATTCCTTCAATTTTTCCTCACTACTCAACAATTTGTAGTGAAATCTGAGCTAGGGTCGTACAGCTCTGCCACATCAGAGCTGGGTCTTGGATTCTCGATACACAAGCAGCCAAACCTGTGTGTGGGAAGCAGGAAGTTTAAAGCAGAGTACTGAACAGAGAGTTACAGCTCCACCCCTCAAAGACTTAGTATATTTTGAACCAGAATGACATTGACATGGTTATGCTTGGTAATAGGGTCTGGTGTCAGGCTGAGCCTCTGTTTGCTCCTCTGCCTAGTTGGAGGTAGCCAGCAACAGGGTTAAGGATCTTCTCAGCAGTATCAATAATAGCTAAACCAAGTTTTTCCCATTCAGAATGTGATGCCGCTGTGAACGCAGGCCTTGAGATGTGATTTGATTCAGCTTTTCTAAAAAACAGTCATGTTAACAAATACTTGACAATTTAATGAACGTTTGATGGTTCACGACATCAAAATAATGAAAATCCATCTCTGGCTTTAGTAGTTACAAATGTAGTTTTACCTATTAGATGATATAATGCTCCGTAATATACGTGTTTAAGTACTGAAAAGATGTTAATTACTGGCTTTTTTGGGTATATGTGTTTCATATATATCGTTGAAGAACAATTAGTGAGACAGCAATTGTGCTAAGGAGAGATTTGCATCTGTCTGCTAGATATGGAGATTGTTTCAGTTGCTTTTCTATTTTGGGAGGGGAGTAAGAGCTAAGGAAGGTAGTGAAGTAGTTAGAGGAAAAGAAGTAAATGGTGGGGGGATTACCATAGGGAAACCACTGAAATGGCAGACAGTCACTTTGGGATAGCCTTTTGCTAGATGCATGTCACCCATGCTGCAGATGCAAAGGCAAACAATGCGTGTGTGACATTGCTTGCAATCAGTCTGCAAACTATCTCTATGAAGATATAGTGAAAAATCTTAAACATAAAATGCTCCAGTTGGTGATGATGTATTCTGAATGCTTCTACCTGATGGAAAAAAAAAAAATTCTTTCAAACTGAAGTGGGAAATGAGATTCCTTCATAGGATCTTCCTCATTTATTAATAACATGAATGAATTTGCAAGGCAGAGAAAGATTCCTTCAATTATTTTTGTGTATAACATTGAAATGCATGACTGCTCAGATAAATGGATGTGATCTAATGTAGTCAAGAGTACCAGTCTACTGTGATAAAACTGTAATAGATGGTTGTGTGTTCATAAAGGATACTTAGAATTAGTGGATCAGTTCCTATGTTATCAAATATTTAAATTACTAGCACACTTGGCAGTGGTATAAATGACAGCAGAAAGTTGGTAAGTACCTACCAATTATCTCAGCTGATGATTTTTTGGCAAGTTCAACTCAGGAATGAATTTTGGCTTGTGTGTCAATGTTAATTGCCTTCTCCCAAATCGGTTCTTGCCTTGCTTAACTGAGGAGAATAATAATTTGGAAAGAAGCCTTTAAAAAATTCAGAAGGTGTATTTTTAGAAATATTAATTTTAAAAGTCCTGTACCTGCCTTCAGCATCGTTAGTGACCTCTCTTTCTTCTGTAATTATAACACTGAAGATAGTAAACCTTTTTGTTCTCAGCTTGGTATAAAAGTAGTTTTTAAAGTCAAAGTAGTTTACAGTATAAGATTTTTCTCTGCAAATGAATAGTTGTTCTTTGCTCAGAATTTGTTTTTTGCTAATGTGCATGTGATTTTCCCCATGCTCCTTTTAAACTGGCTGTTTATCTTAGGCATAGTCTTCAATCTAAACTTCTATTTGCAGAAGATCTGAGCAAATAATTATAGTGACATGCTATTTCAAATTAAATAGCAATAAAAATTAATTTCTCTGAAGTTTTACTAATTTTTTCCCCCTTAATGTTTTCTACTTCCTCCATTGATGGAAACGGTAAACAATGTATTTGTTTATATGTGATATATTGTGTTGCTTCAAGATAAATGAAACTCCTGTGGGATATTTTTTCACTTGGATGCCATGTCTTCTGATCCCCCAAAGTATTATTTCTCAAGGTTGGTTGTAGTTTATTCATGTGCTAGCACACAGAACATTGGTTTCAAAAGCAGTTGAACTAATAAAGTCCTACTTCCTATGGGTATGTGCTTTACATACTGTAGGGTTTCTTTCCTCCCTTCTCATCATTGAAACATAGCTGTTCCTCAAGCCTCCAACTTCTGCCACTGGAGAGAGGACAAGAGTGACTCTGTCCTTGTGGAACATTATGTCCTTATGGCCAATGTCTGTTGCTAAACCATGTGTGATGGCTGCGTTCTTCTTGCATTTCCCACTGCAGGAACTTGCTCTGTCACTACAAAGCCTGTGGGAATTTGATTCTCATTTGGGGTTTTTATTGCTCTGTCAAGTCTAGTGGAAATAGCCCAATCAGTCAAAAGTTTACTGAGGTTATTCTGAGTTGGCGTAACAGATTGAAGCAGGGATAGGCAAGTAATCTTAGGAAACTCTGGAAAATTCTGCAATTTATTTCTTTTATCTGCACTCATCTAATAACGTTGAATAAGCAATGAAATTTCTGACATAACTCTAACAGTTTAATAGAAGACACTATTTTCCTAAACATCATCACATTTACTATCAGCCATGTATTACGTTCCATTTCAACAGCTCTTATAATTTAGTTTTGATAAATTGATATCTCACTTATTGTTGAAGCATTTTTCTTATTACTTTGTGGTTAGCAAAGGCCCTCTTTTGTTACCATTTCATCACATTTTCTTCCTAAACTGTCACTTCATCTTATGTATGATGATTGGCTCTGTTTTAGTACCTTTTAAAATGAGTACTAAAAACAAGCCATAGATCTTACTGGTTCATATAAAAATAAGTATACTGTTCAGTATTGCAGAGCATGATTGAACATGTCTGTGATAATTCCTGGTGTGCACAAAGACACTTCAGTGGCTGTCATTTTTTTGATCACTTAAATGAAAAAAATCCATATCTGTGCAGATGGCTTTTCCTATGTGCCTTTTAGTCATCTGACTAATTTCCTTTTGGAGTATAAATTGCATATGTTGTAGATAAAATTAGCTGACTCTCATGTCTAATGACTGTATTTTAAAGGAATATTGATACCATCTTTCTTACTATCAATCTTAACAATGTTTTCTTGAGCAATAGCTAGTTTTAAAAGTTCAGTGGTCAAATTATGAGTTCAGATCTTAGTTTAGAATTATCTTTCCTTGATATAACTTGGATAACAAAGTTTGGCGAGTGAAGCAAGATAAAAAAGTAATAGCCTCTCTCTAAGATTCTCTACAATTGCAGAGCTATCTGTATGATAAATGATTTTTTTTGTGCTGTTTAAACTAAGGAAAAATGGGAACTATTAAAGAAGGCAGGACTTTTACTTTGCTTATTCAAATCAAGTGTACTGTGTGCTGCAAGAATATTAAATTGTCAGAAAACATCCTTTTGAATTACTGCAGATGCAGATATCTCCTCCCTTCTTCATTCTTGGACTAAATGTTGTTCAGTCTGGAGAAAAGAAGGCCCTGAGGAGACTTAATAGCAGCCTTCCAGTACCTGAAGGGGGCCTACAGCAGAGATGAGGAGGCACTCTTTATCGGGGGGGTAGTGATAGGAGAAGGGGTAATGGGTATAAGATGAAAGAGGGTAGATTTAGACTAGACATTAGGAAGAAGTTTTTCACTGTGAGGGTGATGAGACACTGGAACAGGTTGCCCAGGGAAGCTGTGGATGCCCCATCCCTGGAGGTGTTCAAGGCCAGGCTGGATGAGGCTTTGAGCAACCTGGTCTAGTGGAGGGTGTCCCTGGCCATGGCAGGGGGGTTGGAACTTGATGATCTTTAAGGTCCTTTCCAACCCAAACCATTCTATGGTTCTATGATTCTATGAATGTTCTCAGCAGTTCTAGATTCAGCTAGTCTGGGCTTCAGCACAGGCTATACAAAACAATGTGGTGGGATGTTTGTGAAGCCTTTGTTGTCATCTAAATGTGAAGTTAACTTACTCAGCCAGATTTTTCTGTGGCATTTTGAGGGGAGAGTTTCTTCATGTTTTGATTTTAAAACCCCACGTGTTGTAATAAAATTTCTCAAATATCCCTCACCTTGGTTTGGGGTTTTTTGGTTGTTTTTTTTTCAATTTGCATTTGGGCCTTTGTATTTATGTAAATGTATACTTAGAGCACAAAAATGAATTTTGTTAGTTCACTTGTCTTCTGATTGTGTTTATATGTCATAATTACTACAAACCTAAAAATATTTTTTTCTGGGTTTTTGTCCTTTAAATTACTTCTTTTTTTGATCTGTTATGGGAAAAATAATTTAAATATCCATATGAGTTTATATCTTGAGTAGAAATACGAGATGATCCTCTAAATGCTTTCACTTCATACAGTTTTAAATGCCTCTTGGGAGAAGTGGAAAGGTTTTCAAGGTGTATGCTTTATAACTTTGATTGCAATGGTGTTCAGTACGTACTGAAATATTTTATCAGATAAAGTGTATTTGTATCACTAGTACAAGCAACCAGTTTTGTTCAAATTTTCTCATACATCTCGAAAAAAAAATTATTCCAGATGCTTTTGATTGTATGCTAAATTTCTGAATGCTTTTTACTACTTTTTCTTCACTAGGCCTACATAGGCTCTCCTCTTGGCTCTTCTTTTGCTTCCACAACTTAAGAATGTTTGATGGAACTCTCAAACCTTTGACAATTCATGTAAATACAACCTAAATAAAGATTATGTAACAAAAAAAGAGCAAGAGGTTGTTGAATTTGTCTCCCAGCCAGGGTCAAACTACAACAGGTATAGAGTGAAATTAATATCAGAACAGATTTTTTTAAAGGTAGTGCATTTGCAAGTTTATTGGTTGTTTCACATTGAGAAAGGACAATAAGTTTTGTTGTGTTTTTTTTAAATCCGTTTAAGAAGATATGCACTTCCTTGAGTTATGTATACCCATCAAAAGAGAATCCAAGAATTTAAAACTTCCTTTTTTCCTCACTTTTTGTTTCTAACAATAAAACATGTTGAGTGGTAATTTTTGATTGACTGAGGTATAAACATTGCAACATTACTTAAATACCTGTTTACACATTAATCTGTTTTACAGTAGTGTTTATTTGTTTAAAAAATAATAAAATACACAGGTGGTGGATATTTACTTTCCTTCACACAATTTTGTTGTAAGTGAGAAAAAATCTGTTTGCATACACATCTCCTAGTAGTTGGTATAAACCATTAAATAGCTTCATAGGACAAAAGATAAAGGAAAAACAGAGAGTAGAACATAATTCAGAGTGTTACTGAGTGGCTGACTGGGCAGGGTTGCAGAACCAAGGTTGACTCCTGCTTTAAAGAGGAAACTCTATATTAGAAATAAAAGTGGAACGCTAGCGTACTGCAAACAGTCCTAAGGAATGTGTAGTAGTTCTGTGACAGAAACTTCAATTTTGCCTAAAATATTTGAGTTTTAGTTGTTAGAATATTCCTTCACTTAAAGATCCAAATTCCTTGGCTATTGTTAAGCAAGACAGATGATTTTTAGGTATAACGCAGTGTTCCTTTTTCTGTTTCTTTATGTCCCAGAGTACTCACTACAGATGTTACTCTAATAAAAAACTGGTATTTGTAAATATTGATATTTGAATGATCTTGTGATATTTAATTTTTAATTTCCAAATTTCAGACATTTAAGTGCTAGAAATCTGCAAAAAAATTTTCTTACCTACTGTATCTCCCATTCAGAGTACTTGTAGAGAGATATTAATGTATTTATGTAGTTTATATATGCAGCATGAATTACACTGTATGTGTTCCCACTTTTTCATTTTATTTATAATATTAAACATTTTTAGTTAGGTTGTTTCATTTTTTTCTGCAATTACTGTTTCTCAGAAATGAGATGGGATAAGGAGTAAATATGAGCGTGGCTTATGTTCATAATCAACTCTATTAACCATCTGTGTTAATTTGTTTTAATCACTATAGTCAGGTTAGCCTCAAAAAGCTAGGCCTCTCTAAGGCAAAGAGGTGTTAGACCAATGAGTTCCTTTCTGAAACCTTCTTTTGTTCTTTCTGGGAAATGAATTTGCTCCCTGCCTTGAAGTATTCTGGGTTTGGATTTACAAATGTGAAACAGGAAAATATATTCAGTTCGGAAGACGGACCACTGATGCCGGTGAGCTTAACATGGCTTCAGCAGGCCAGGAACTGAACACATCAGACACTTTCTTGAGGAGGAGCAGGGTTTTCTTCTGTTCCAGGTTCTTTATATCAACACAGCCCTTTCAGGTGGAAGGAAATAAGGATAACAATGCTTCTCCCAAGAATTGTGGAATATTGCAGAAATAAAAACTGAACCAAACTTCCACTGGAAGCTTAAACGCAGAACAGTTTTATTGCTGAGAAGGTTCAGTTCTAAGATCCATTTATCATTTTGTGTAACTATAAAAAGAAAGATACATATTCTGTGTTTGAATTCTGTGTTTGAATGTTTGCAATGTATTTGTTTACAATGAAACTGAAAATACTAATTAATCAAGTCAGGAGGTATATTTTAATGTGTATAATGTGGTATGTTATATATATGCACATTCTGAAAATAAGTGGATTTATAAATTTTGTTTAAAAAATGAAATAGAGTACTGATACTTGCTGAAAATTCAGAATTGCACAGGAAATCTGACAGCTAGAAGCTTAAAAAGCTGCTTTTATTTTTTTTTAAAGTATGTTTTATTAAATAGTCAGTGGAATGCCATAACTGGGAATGGCTATTGTTGGACCACTATTCCAAATAAACCAAACTAGAAGATAGATTTCAAATGGAAAGATGACCTTTTCAAAAAGGTCAGTTTGCATTAATGGCATTATCTAATTGTCACTGGTCTCTTCAGGACAAAAAAAAAGAAAAAAAAAAAAAATTGAAAAGTCTGAGCATTGGCAATGTTTCTCAAAGCTGCACAACAACGGCACCTTCAAAAGCAGGTCAACTGTATTTATGTCACTAAATTCTCCGACTTTGATATTATGTTTGTCAGCTGCCCCTTCTGATTCAGCAGTCCTATGTGTTGATGAGTTGTAACATGTCTGAAAGCTTAGAAGAAATATTCTTTCTGCTTCTCTGATGAGATAATCAGTCATTTCCAGAAGGTCACAACGACTATGCACTTTGGAAAGGGAGTCTGTCTCCCACAGAGTGACTGTAGCGTTAACTTCCACTGAAACAGCTTGCTTCTCTCACATACTAACACCAGAGATCCTATAGGTAATTGTAATTTCTTCAGCCTGTAAGGAGACTCCAGAATTCAGAAGCCTTCCAGTAACATGATGGCTTTGGAGAAAAAGCTTCATAGTGAGAATGTTCATGTTTCAGATCTGGTTATGGTCAGAGGAGATGAACAGTTACAGTTCTGTAAGGGTACTACTGGCTGTTTGAAAAGTTACTGAAAAAGGAACAGGGAAAGGCAGAGAGCTTTGTTTGTTCTACTTACCTAGTCCTGGGAGTATGTTTCTATTCTAAAATAAATCAAATAAATTTTACTCTCAGCCTATCTTCACTGCAGGTTATCTCAGCATTTTCAGCAGATGGAAAGTCAACACTATCACACTTACTGCCTCTTTAAAACAGCATATCTGATCTGTTTATTTGGACTGTTCATTCATTGCAAGGACACAGATGACTAGTTACCCTCCAAATCTCTTGATAGTCTCCTTCTCAGAGTGCTGTGGTAGGCTGAAAAGGCATCAAGTAGGGTGTTCTATTCAATTCCGCATGTTCACATACACCTTCCCTATCCTTTTTAAAAAGCTAGATTAAGCATAGTGTTTTCTGTCTTCAGAAGTTCAGTATTGTTATTAGACCCAACTTAGTACACCTGACATATCCGTGGCTGGGTGTGAAACCCTTGGACTTCTAGATCCCGTGCCAACATCCAAAACCTGACTTTTGTGTCTTTCAAACAGAATATCAGTCCATCAGACACCAGTGGAGAAAGTGCAGGTCCCTCTGGAAGCTAGTTTTGCCTTTAGATTAGTGGCAAAATCTGACAAGCTTAGATGTTGTGAGAATGTATTCCGCTACCATCCAGAATCTTTGTAACAGATTAACTTCCTTTGTCTTACAGGTTCACCCAGACATACATTTCTTACTTTTCTTCCAATAGTCTTTGAACGCCCCAAAGCCTGGACTAAATTTCTAACAATTGTCAAATCAGAAATTTGCTGCCTCTCTGTCAATTTCTATTGCTTGTATTTGTAATGAATAAATTCACTGTCAGGCATTGGCATATGTTTAATAGCTCCTGTTAGGTAATAATCATAGAATCATAGAATCATAGAATGATTAGGGTTGGAAGGGACCTTAAAGATCATCAAGTTCCAACCCCCCTGCCATGGCCAGGGACACCTCCCACTAGACCAGATTGCCCAAAGCCACATCCAGCCTGGCCTTGAACACCTCCAGGGATGGGGCATCCACAACTTCCCTGGGCAACCTGTTCCAGTGTCTTACCACCCTCATAGTGAAAAATTTCTTCCTAATGTCTAACCTAAATTTACCCTCTTTTAGCTTATACCCATTACCCCTTGTCCTCTCACTACACTCCCCGGTAAAGAGTGCCTCCCCATCTCTCCTGTAGGCCCCCTTCAGGTACTGGAAGGCTGCTATCAAGTCCCCTTCTCTTCTCCAGGCTGAACAACCCCAACTCTCTCAGCCTGTCCTCATAGGGGAGGTTCTCCAGCCCTCTGATAAATTTCGTGGTTCTCCTCTGGACTCTCTCCAACAGGTCCATGTCTTTTTTATGTTGGGGGCCCCACATCTGAACACAGTACTCAAGGTGGGGTCTCACGAGAGCAGAGTAGAGGGGGAGGATCACCTCCTTTGACCTGCTGCTAATGATACTTTTGATGCAGCCCAGGACACGGTTGGCTTTCTGGGCTGCAAGCGCGCACTGCCGGCTCATGTTCAGCTTCTCATCCACCAATACCCCCAAGTCCTTCTCCTCAGAGCTGCTCTCTATCCATTCTCTGCCCAGCCTGTATTTGTGCTTGGGATTGCCTCGACCCACGTGTAGGACCTTGCACTTGGCCTTGTTAAATTTCATGAGGTTTGCATGGGCCCAACTCTCCAGCCTGTCAAGGTCCCTCTGGATGGCATCCCTTCCCTCCAGTGTGTCCACCACACCACACAGCTTGGTGTCATCGGCAAACTTGCTGAGGGTGCACTCCATCCCACTGTCCATGTCTCTAACAAAGATGTTAAACAACACTGGTCCCAGTACCGACCCCTGCGGAACACCACTGGTCACCGGTGTCCACTTGGACATTGAGCCGTTGACCACAACTCTTTGAGTGCAGCCGTCCAGCCAATTCCTTATCCAGCGAGTGGTCCTTCCCTCAAATCCATGTCCCAGCAACTTAGAGACAAGGATGTCATGTGGGACTGTGTCAAAAGCTTTGCACAAGTCCAGGTAGATGATGTCAGTTGCCCTTCCTCTATCCACCAGCGCCGTGGCTCTGTCGTAGAAGGCCACTAAATTCGTAAGGCACGATTTCCCTTTGGTAAAGCCATGTTGGTTGTCATCAATCACCTGCTTATTTTCCATGTGCCTTAGCATAGAATCTGATCTGTATGATCCTGATTGTAGTATTTTAAGAGAGATAAACGTGCCATTCAATAGTCTTTCTCATGTAGGTAGTATATAGTTAAAATATTTATGATGAAACAGTGCAGTTCCCAGGCCCTCTGGAGCAGCTTGGGCTAGTAGGTATAACCTCCTCCTAAAGACTGAATCCTAGGCTAGCAACTGGGGCTGTGCTCCCTCCCAGCTTCTCCTGCACCTGCAGACACTGGCACAGCAGAGATGTTGAAAAGTCCTTGACTGTCCTGGCAGCAACTATAAACATCAGTGTGTTATCAGCCTTCATCTCAGCACAAATCCAAAATATAGCCTCTCACTAGCTACTATGAAGAAAGTTAACTGTCCCAGCTGAAACCAGGACAATGATCTAGCACAGACAGGAAGGACTGTGAAATAACAAGGGATTCCACGAATTCATAGTAAATGTTAACATCTAAGGAAACAACTAAGGAGCCGGTCTAGGTTTAGACTTTACTTATATTCACAGTCATTCTCCAACATTCTTAAGTTCCTATACTTGGAGACAGCGTCTCAAAGAGAACAAATCCATATACTTCCCCTGAGATAACCTGAACTACACCTATTTGCGTTCATCATGATTTAGATGTTACTTGATTAATAGTTTTCCTGTAACTTAGTTTTGTAGCTATTAGTATTTAATGGCATAGAGATATATTTACTTATCTTGTGATTGACACTCAAAAATTTCAGAGTTGTCAGTGGTTTTCCCCACAGTTTTCTGCATTGTAAATCATTTCTTTAACTGACACAGCACAGGCACTGAGTTTTTATATAGAATCTTTCAAGGAAGTGTACTAGACATTGGTCTTTAAACATGTAGCAGTAACTTAAGATGTCATAAGCAAATAAAGTTCTTAAAAGGTAGCTGAAAATCCTGTGCCTTTCAACTTGCATTTCATTTTCTTGAATACTTTGATGTCAATTTCACAGTTGTCACAGATACTTCTAAGCTGGCCGATCCTAAATTTATCATCTAAAATGCAAGCAGGAAAAAACCCCAGCATTTTGTTTGTTTCAGAAAAAACCCATGCTGACTTTATGCATAATGAGGTCACATAAGCCACAGGTGACACCAGTAGCAATATGGGCCAGCCTTCTTCATCTAATGGTGGTTGATACCAGAGAAAAAAGCAACAACAGTTCATAATAAACAATAAGGACATTAAACAAAGTTCCTTCCAGACCCATTTCAGACAGTGATTGGCTTGTGCCTTTAGAAGAAATCTTAAATAAAAACTACTATTGTAATTTTGAAGTATTTACTCCTTTTCTGTCACACTACAATAGCGACCTCCTTATATGTATCCAGTGTTATGTAGCAGAATACACAGCTGATTCTGGTTGCACTTTGTCATATTGTTCTCTGTAAATGTAAAAATGGGTAAGCTAAACTGGGCTGCTTAATTCCTGTGCTCCTTGTTTCTTCTCCCGGTGACAGATAGTTAACTAATGAGTAAGAGACATTGACAAGCCTTTTGATAACTAGTCTTTCTTGTCACTCATCTTAAATCTTTTTTTTTTTCTGTCATTGTTAGAAAAAGAAGGAGGGGGAAGCACACGCTGATCTTACTCTTTAAAAACAATAAATAAAACGAATGAGGTGTGATGCCTATGCAATTCTTTTATGTTTTTACTTGTCCAGGTAACTGTTTCATCAAGAGACCTATTAAAGTAGTTGCATAATTTTATAAGCTAATTTTAAAGCAGTCTTACAAGGAAAAATCTCAGGCCAAAAACTGTCAGTCTGAGAAGAACAGTGATTGAAAAGAGGAGGATTGTAATTTGTTGATATAGAAGTTCTATCAGACCTTATGCCAGTGTAGATGACTTCTTTTGACAGATGGATTTTCTGCTGGTACGATTGCATTGCCTTTCCATGTGACGTGTACTAAGATGACAAAAGTTTACTTCTTGGGAGGCTGTTTAGACCTGTTTGAGACCTGTTTATCAATAGTGAGAAGCAATGTGGAGGGGAAAGAGGGAGGAGTTTTTCAGTACCTTCCAGCATCGTGCCTGCAGTACTTTGTAGTTCATGTGCCCTGGGACCATTAGCACAATGGAGGGAGAAAAGACAAGCGTTCCCATTATATTTGTTGTTAATATTCACAGCAGTAAAAGTATAGTATGTTTATAGACACTCTGCATGTTAAAAGATTCACTCAGCCATTGTAATCTGTTTTACATGGGATGGTTCTCAGATGGGCTGGAGTAAATTTCTTGACTTTATGATGTTTCTTTGGATTTGTACCAGAAACACATATGCATTTGTTTTTTCACACTGTATATGTCAACACCTCATTCTCCAAAGATGCATTCCTGGTATAATTCACTGTGTACCATATTGCTGATGAAAGGTTTATTACCTGATGAAACTAATTGCTATGGATTATGCAATGTTATAAAGCTCTTTGAGAAATCTACCAGCTTTACATGACTATAAAATTAGTCTTTTACTATATAATTAAAATTATAATGTCTTTGTCCCAATTACTTTATGGTTTTACTGACATGCACACATGCATACATAAAATAGTTAATACATATAAAAATGAAGTTTGGTCTGCCAGCCTCGGTAATTCAGAAATTGTATATGGCAAGTGCAAAATCTCATACAGTCTGGTGATTTAGAGGAAGACAATAAAACAGGAGACAGGATTTATAGAGCTCATCCTGTGCCATCTATTCTTGTGGATATGGGAGGGAATTTATAATCCACTCTGCTTTTTCCCTTGTGTCTAAACACAAATAACAGAACAATGATTTTGTTTGTGACTGTTTGAAGACAGAAATTATGCCTTGGGGGGAAGTTTATCAACACCATGCAAGGCCTTTGCTGTAGGGAGATGTATTACTGGAAAAATAAATGTAGAAGCATATACATACACACCTATGTACATGTACATGTGCATGTATGCTTACATACCAACAGATCTTACTTTCTCAGCTTGCCAGCGCTCTGACCAACTGTGTTACTCCAGAAGAGTTAACAAAGATCAGCTGAATTTCAATCCAAATGGGCTAGCCTTCTTTTCTGTGTGGTGCAGCTGCCTCTGAAGAGGAAGCTACATTAATAGCAGCTTTACCCTCCTATTTGGCAAGATCGAGACTGTTCCTCTGGCATAGGAGTACAACTACCAGCAGGTAGAAGATGCTGATGGTAACCCTCCATATTTGTCAGATTGTCATTAAAGGGATAAATGTTCTGCAGTCTTTGACAAAGAGCAGTTGCTGCAATAACCACTGCTTTCCATGACTGCTTCTTTTTCCCTTCTTCCAATTCTTGTCAACATCTTCTGGTTACTTAAATAGGTTCATTCTTCATGCTGTTCTAAGAGGATTTGGGGTTGTTTGTTTGTTTTTCCTGGGTTTAGATTTGGTTTTCTTCCCCTTGGTCACACCTTCCAGTTTCCTCTTGGGGAAGTGAATCTTGTGCTATAGTTATCAGTGTTCTCTCTTCTGAAGTGAATGTGTATTCTGGAAAGCTGCTTAGATACCGTTTGTAGAAACCTTCACCTTCAACAGTGCTAAAGTAAATGCAGTACAGTGAGGAATTTCAGATTCCTTTATCTGGCTATTTTAGTTCATGCTAGTGTAATTTTTTTAATAACTTTCAGTGCTTGCAATCTTGAGGTGCAACTTCCACAAAAATTAATCTTTAACTGGTAAAACCCAAAGCACGACAAAGTGGTTTTAACTGCTTAAAGGGCACCATGGTACTAAACTACTGAAACGGATTGTCTTCATAACTCAGGTGGTTTCAGACTGTAGGATTCTTTCGTCTCAGACACTTTAGTCCAACCTTTCAAAATCTGATACTTGTCATTAACTTGAAATAATTTTGCATTAAGTGTCTTCTGAATGCATATCAAAGCATCCAGTAGTATGTCACTACAAATCATTTGATTTTAAGGGAGGGGAGCACTGCTGTTTGATAGCTTGTTTGTTTTTAATTTACCACAGCTGAAATGGACCAAAAAGCAAAAGACCCATTAGTGTGAGCTCAGAGAAGTACCAGAGGGGAGAGCCAAGATAGATGTCTCTCCTGAAATGCTGATGATAGCAAAAATAGCCTTAGATAACTGAATGTTGTTGAACACTTTGGAGCAAATGGAATGCTTTAAAAGCCAGAATAGATGAGTGAGACTTAGAAATAGTTATTAAAAGTGAGGCAGAAAGAGAAAATACATTGTACAAGTTTAACTTTTTAATTCCAAATCTAAATTGGAAATGCCCTGTAAGAAGTTCAGAGAACAAAAGCAAGATCTTTGAATCTTTGCTTATGTTCTGCTTTGGCATCAGTCTTTTTTTTCCCCTTGAAGTTAACTTACCTGGTTTTTGAACTACACCAATAATTGTTAGGAAAGGAGAAAACAAACTGATAGATTTGAAGCAATTTTTTGTTTTGTTTTGCTTTGTTTTGCCTGTTCTAGGTTATAATTTTTTTCTCTGATATCTGCACTAGAGTTGTGATGCTCCCTCTATGCTTGCATATGTTGCTGCTCCAAGGAAATTTTAAAAATCATAACAGCTGCTGCAACAACTCAGAAAGGAGCAACAGAGGGTTTTCTTCTGAAGTGTTTTGTGTGCATCCAGTAAGATACTATATCTGACTATTCAAAAGTCCAGAAGGAAAGAAATCTAGGACTCACATTTTCACTCATTGTTTGAAAGTTACACATTTTTATTTACACAGCCTATCATTCCTTCTTGCCTTTATGTAGATATGTAAAAAAATCACAATTTTTTTGAGGATTGAGATATTTGATAGTAAATGGAAACCATGTTTATGTTAATGCTTTCACAATTAAAAGAAAGCATAATATATCATAGTATTTTTGAACAAAATGAATAGCATTTAGACAACTTGAATCCCAGAGTTTCTACTCAGCTTTTCTTTGAAACAGCTGTGGAAGGAATACTTGTTTGACCATGAGAGCGATAATGCCAATTTAAGAAGTGTTATAAAATTCTTCTAGATTTCTCATTTAGAAATTGCACAATTAAAAGTGTCTCTAGAAATAATAAAAGATAAAGCCAGGTGAGTTTTCCTATCTGGAGCTTGACCTGTTATAGGAAGGAATAATTTTGTTCAGAATCTGAACGCTTTAAAAAAAGCTATCAGAATGTGGAGGGAGATTCAAACTAGGACATGTACTTGGTGCTTTTTGTGGCCTCCTTATTTTGCCTGATAAACAGTTGTGGCATCTGTTCACAACAGCTAGATCTGGAGTGGTTTGTTATTGCTTAAATTGGTGCAATTGTGAGAGAGAGGCTGCCATCAGAGTATACGCTCATCTTGGTATTTAGGCCAGTGAACTTCAAAGAGAAAAAGGGTCATTAATCTAGTTCTCTGCAGTATGAATTTGAGCTTCCCCTTTCCTGTCAAAATGAAGAAGTGCTCAGATTTTTTTTTTTCTTCTTATAGGGAAAATTCTCTTTCTCTTCTTTCCAGTTTCCCTGATTAGCACAAAAGTAAAAATAAGCTTCAGGTCTATCTCTCAACTTAGAGCATGCAAAGGTGCTCTAGCAAGACACAAATGTGTGATAAAGAAGCAAGGTGCTCAAGAAAGAAAGCATGGAAAGTGAAAGTGTCCATTTGCATATGCTATGTAGGTCATGGCAAATCTGCCACAGCTCTTCTCATTGGCTTTTATTGCATAAAGTCCCACAGATCCTGAAGTAGGAAAAGGAAGCATTATCTCAGCTTTTTCACAGTCAAATGTAAGCACTTGGACTGGTTCACTTCTCATCCAGGCAAGGAAGATCAGCTTATTTTGACATCTCCTGGCAGCTTAGATGATACCTCTAAAATTATACTTACAACATGATTAGCTACATGTGAGTGTGTGAACTTGGTAGTGTTTCGGGGAAGGGGGAGGGAGGGTTGCCTCCTTTTTACTGTTCTTCCACTACACTAAGTTGGTGGATTTTGGACTGGATAGGCTTCCATTTAATACAGAGTCAAGCAATATACATTTGCTTAAGCATATATCAATACAAATGCTTGTAACAAAGATAGCTTCAGATCTGCTTCTTTGCATTTCATTTAACAGATGAAGCAAAGTGTGTTAAGCTTGTTAGACTCTGCTGACATCTAGTGGCTTCTGGAGCAATCGCAAGCTGCTTAATCAATGAATAAAGTAAGTTTGTGGGGAGAACAAGCGAAATTATGCTCCTTTGGACTATTTTTATTTTCTTCTGATCAATAAGAAATGTGAAAATAGTTGTGGTATTTTAACACTCTTAGTGATTGAAATCTTCCACTATAGTGTTCGAATAGGTTTGTTCTTGAGACTTGTTACCCTTTGAGACATGAAGGAAAACTGATTCTTCATGCACAGGGGCCTCTCTCACACTGAATGTCCAGCGTTATTTAATACTTCCCTATGTTTAGCGTGACTCCTTAATTCTTCAGTGATACAATTTTTTACTTCAGAGTAGACAGCACAGTCATAGCTCTGTCCCAATTTTATCCAATTTCATTTTAATGATGCAAGGCAAATGATTATCCAAGATTTGGTATGTGGCTGAAAGTGTTTTCAAAGAAACTACAGTTTATCAGAAGGCAGTCAGAGAAGTTGATGTGGTTTCTGTTTGGATATATGAAAATAACCTATCTTTTTTAACATTAAGCACATTATAACATTTCTCAAAAATAACTGCATTGATAATTTTTGTTGCTTTTTTTTGTTTGGTTGTTTTTTTATTTGTAGCTACAAAGAGAAGAGCTGCCTTTCTACCTCTTCTATGTACAACTTATAGTATAAAACTAGACACCTTCCTGGAGGGAAAAGCTTGTAATGATTTCTAAACATTAGTAAGTTTTCTGCAGCTGTGATCTTCAAAACTGCCCCTGAATTATCATCTCAGTATTCAGATTTGCTGCAGGGTTAAAAGAGATCCATGTCAAGAACCCCTTTCAAAAATTCCGTTTTCTGTATCATGTGGACTTTCCATTCACTGTTTCACTCTTTAATTTTAAATTATCTTCATAACAATAAAGGTTATGCTTCTGTACTCTTCAAATGTGGTTATAACAGCCATGGTAGAAAAGAAGAAAATTATGAGCTGTTTCTAGTTATCTAGCTGTCTGTGAAAGTCTAGACCGAAAAAGCAGTCTGGTTTAGGTCTTGCTGTCCTTCTGCCTCCATCAAAATGAAAATTCATTTTATAATCAATTTCTTCTTTTAGTTAAGGTTAGGGGGGAAATAGCAACATCTATGGAAAAATCGCATGTAGTAATCATGTTTGAGTTATGTTTACTTAAATTTGACTAGACAGTTTGAGTAATCTGGTAGTTTATTTATGTAAAACTGAGTGGTGAGGAGTTACCCTGTTTACATATATAGAAGTTGTGATACACTAACTTCTCTTTGTTTATCTCAACCCTTTCTAGTTGTGATAACTTGCAGTTATCTCCCTACAACTTAGCTGTTTGGGTTTTTTTTAATAACTCCTGATTGCCTTATGTTTAAATTACTTTCAAGTACATTAGTAAGACTTGTTTACTACTAGAATGAGAGTGATAATACCACAGTATAGAATATTTTGGGCCAAAAGAGGTACAATATATTTTAATAGGAAATCATGTTTAAGTAAGTAGTTGTTAATAGTATCATGTTGTTGTTACGGTAGGTTCAGCTGTGGTTTCTAGAGGGCAGTTTTAGAGAGGCCATGTGTCTGTTAAAGAGTTGAATGACAAAACCACAGAGCTAGTAATGGAGTCATCAGTCTCAGAAATCTTGTTGTTTATTTAGTAAGCAATTTGAGAAATATTTGTTATAATTTTATATACCGGAAAAAACAGTGGTGATGGGTTGGTTTGAGAGACAGGCCAAGTTACTACAATAAAGTGCTCAAAGTCCTATGCAAGCTACTATTTAAAAGTTACCAGTGTCTAGAACCTTTGAACTCAGATTTTAAAAGATGTTGCAAACTCCAGGGTTTTTCTCTGCTTGGTTGGTGTGCACCATCACCTGTTTTCTACTCTTTCCTATATCACAGCAACTTAAATATGGAGTACAGCAGCATTGTATAAATATTCATACTGCAGTTACTAGCCTTTACCACATGTAAAAAGCAAATTTCTTCTTTTTATTATGGCTCATAGACAAGAGTGCATGTTCCCACTCGTCCAGAATGGGAAGACCTCTCACATTTATCATAGGCTTGAAGAAGGATGAGAAGAGAACTTGGTCTCTGGATTAATACAAGCAATTTGTAAATAATGGTCAAATCAGGAAATCAAAGACCCATGCATTTGAATAACTTGTACATTAGTAGGTACCAGTGAATCATTTCACAAAAGACTAAACTAGTTTAGAAATTTAGAGCTTTAGTTTTTACTTTGGAACTAGTAAGATTTAATATATTAGACCTTAGACTACAGTCTAAAAGAAATTCCTTCTTACCTAATTTAAAAAAACATTTTTTTTCTAGATAATTTAGTAAACTAAATGAATGCTCACCTATCTGATTTATTTTCATTTGTCTAGGGCATTTTTTGCTCAGGGTTTTCTGAATCTTTAGATGTTTTTTGCAGCCCATCATCTCCAAAACAGAAAGCAAATTCTCAAGTCTATTTACATTTTTTGTTTAAGAACAGAAAACAATATATTATCCTCTTGTTTTCTATTTCAATTCTTCGTATTCCTTGGATATGCATAGGATATGCATCCTTACGCAACTAGGATTCTTTCCACAAGAAAATGACAGTGACCAAGAGTGTTACCTCTATATTACAGTATTGCTTTTTCCTGTGCAATAACGGACAGAATCCCCTTATTCCAACAAGTAACCTCTCTGCCAGCAGTTACCTGTATCATCTGGGGATCCCTTTCAGGCTTCCTTGGTAGGAGAGTGGGCTGTGTGTTCTGAACCCAAAGCATTTCAAAGTTCCTCAAACTTAGCAAACACTTTTTTTCTATTTCTGTTGCTGGGCTTGCTTGCACTATGAGACTCCAGTTTTAAGTTGAGCCATGTGTAGATCACAAGTGCCTTTCCACTTGTTGCCTGCAATCATACTGTTAGTGCTTGCAGAAATTTGCTGATGTTCTGGAAAGTCAGATCTGGCCTCTATAAGATGATCTTCCTTCTAATGATTCTCAGTACTTTCCATTCCTCACCAGTTTAATTGTATGTAATTCACCAATTGAGTTCGGACTTTTAAGGTGTTTTGTTGGACCTAATACACAAAGCATACCCTTACCATGAGGTCACACTTCTTGGTTACTGGAATTGTATGGTCAAATCTGACCCAGTAGTTTTCTGACTCTCTTAGACTCTTGATGTATTCAGAATATAAATTACTCTATCTTGATAAATGTTCTGATGCTGTTTGATGTTGCTGCAATCACGGCTAAACTGAGGAAGTGCGAGCTGGATGATCGGGTAGTGAGATGGATTGTGAACTGGCTGGAGAAAAGAAGCCAGAGAGTTGTGGTGAATGGGATGGAGTCTAGCTGGAGGCCTGTATCTAGTGGAGTCCCCCAGGGTTCGGTATTGGGACCAGTGCTATTCAATATATTCATCAATGACTTGGATGAGGGAATAGAGTGCATCTCAGCAAGTTTGCTGATGATATGAAACTGGGAGGAGTGGCTGACACGCCAGAAGGCTGTGCTTCCATCCAGCGAGACCTAGACAGGCTGGAGATTTGGGCGGGGAAAAATTTAATGCAATTTAACAAGAGCAAGTGTAGAGTCTTGCATCTGGGCAGGAACAACTCCAGGCACCAGTATAAGTTGGGTACTGACCTGCTGGAG
>WKFP01015394.1:622160-675068 GCA_011057875.1 Pterocles orientalis
AAGTTGAATGCCATTTCTGTGTAAACTTGTTATCTTTACTTTCTTAGCTATAGCAGTTACCTATTTCATCTGTCTGTCACTATTGTAAAGCTTCATAAACAGAATAATATGAGATAAAACAACATGAGCTAAAATCATAATGTTTATGTAGTATTGCTCTGGGTACCAGTATTTTGAAGATACTGGAGAAAGGAAGCAGATGGAAGCTTACATCAATATTTCCCACCTCTGATAAGAGTTAACGTAAAAGGATTCATAACACAGTCTTTGAAACTTCGCATAGGACCTTAGTGTACATGTTTCCAAAGAAAAATACTACACCCAGTTTCCAGAGACTTAGTAAAGGGAGGGTGTCTTTGCAGTATTGATAAATGAATAAAGCAGTGTAAATAATAAGGGGCACATATAAAGAAAATGTGCAATGGAGGACTAAGTCCAAAATAACTGTAAGACATTTAATTAAATGAACCATACTGCTGTAACTCAGATACCATTCTGGCAGTATTTGAATAAACATTTGAAGACTGGCTCCTGTGGAGAATGCAGTGCACTGTCAATAGACAGGCACTGTGACGACATGGGGGTAGTTCTAACTACGCCTGGTACTTGTAGTAAACCAAAGACAAGATAATCAACAAGCCAAATAACATGTGAAAAAGATACATTTAAAATCTGAATGCTAAGCATAAGAACATTCTTGGTGGGAACTAGTGGAATTTTCAGTGCGACAAAAGTACATGATCATTTTATTCATTGGATGTTATATGTAATAATGAAATTATAGAAGAAATGCATTTTTCCCTATATATATTGTTCTTTGAAAGAATCTACAGCAGTGCTAAGGAAGAGAGTGATGTTTAGACTGAGACAAGTAAAACTGTTAGGCAAAACAGGATAAAGCTACCCTGAAAAAAGTGTTTTCCAGTGTTGTTTGTGGAAGTTACATTTAATTTAAAATGCTTGGGACAGGAAGGGGGAGTGTATGTGTGAAATTTTAATTATTTTAGAATCCTTCTAGTGGGGGAGTTTATCAGTGTTTCAGGGATTTGGATAGATTTTTTTTTTTAATGTTAGATTATTTCTAACATTATTTTGAGTAATGATGAGAAAACCATACAGAGTTTTGGTACTATTTTACTTCATCAATTTTTCTGTCTGGAAATAATTGTTTTTATATGTTTTGTACTCTACCCAGTAGACAGTGATAGTTCATTGTAATGTTCCTGAGCTAAGGCAGACTTCTTCATCTATCAGACTTCAAGCAGTTTTATATTTGGTACCCTAGTGAGTTTTCTTAGAACTTGTTCCTTTACCTTTTACTCAGCGTTTGCTCACTTTTTCATAGTGTTTCACTCTCCTTTCTGCCACCACCAATCATCTCTGTGCTCATCATCTAGAAATCAGTTTGTGCTTGTCTTACAAAGACTGCCAGCTGAGAGATCAAAGTGGTAGACTAGACAACATCAGACAAACTAGACTTAACCTTGTGGTATACTGTGGTAGTCTTGTTAAGTTTATCAGGTTTGGGGCTGGGGGTTTTTGTATGTTTTTTGGTATGGGCTTTTTCTGAGGAAGTGTAACTTGAGGAACTTAAGGATACTTCTCTTCATGATACATGATACATTGGACAGAAGGCACTTATTTGAAAGTCCCAACTGAGAATGGGCTAGTCCTCAAAAAGATAAAGTCAAAGAGGCAGTTAATAACTAAAAAAACCTCTGCAAGACCATTCAGCCACTGCAGCAGGATCTGTGGTACTGCTCTAGTAATGTAAAGACCCTAAGTGTCTTTAGGCTCTGAGTAACTGCAGAAAAAGAGAGGCTGCAATTGAAAAGCTACGCTTAGATTCAAGTATTCAGTAATACAAGTGGCACATCCTGTTCTTGCTCTCTCAACTAGATGAATTTCAATAGAGTATGTTTTTTTCCCTATATGACACCTTCTAAGGCTGCAATGAGATTTGCTTGTCAGAAGAACTAGGGCATACACTTCATATTTAATGTTAAGAGAATGAATATATCGTATTGCTTCTAGCATATTTGCTGTATTACAGGATAGTGTTACATATCTACTTTGCTTTTCAGACCCTTTGTAACTATATCTGATGCACTAGAAAAAAGTCACTTCATCATATGCATGTCAGCCTTTCTTGGGAATTAAGGTGATACATCACCAAAGCACAAGCAGTTCCTTAGTCTGAAAGCTACGAGATAGAAAAGTGGAGTTTTTCTCAAAGTTATACACTTAGTAGCAGCGACTAGGTCCAATGCCAAAAGTGGGAGACCAGTAATTGGTTGTTGCTATTGTCACTTTTTTTGTTGTTGCCCAGAAAAAGGTATACCTTGTTTTTTTCTCCTTTAGGATATCATCTCTGAAGAATTACGGACTACATGGATCAAAAGGTTTGATTCTTTGAGGTGTGTAATGCAGCATTACATACACTATTTTTTGTTTAATCCTTAAATATGGGCAATCTGGGATTTGTGCAGTTTTTGCAACTGAATACATGCCTATCTATACACATATCAGGGACTACTGGTTTTAGAGTGCTTAAAAGACTGACAAGTCAGGTGAGTTTCAATTGTTAGAACACTGGTTTGACATTAATTAACAATGCACACTTCTTAGTCATTATCCATTGTTGTCACTCCATATAGAATACAATTAGTCATTTAAGAGTGTATCTATAATTACCTGTGAGTATGCTACACCAGGGAGTTGATGTCATAAAGCTAGCACTGGTGGCTGTGGTCCTTGATGGTCTTAACTGTGGAGATCAAAGCAATCAAACTTGAGAGCTCTCAATGAGCGAACTGCTGTGGGCTACTTCTTTATTCCCTGCCTATTCAGTTTCATTGTTTTATCTTCTTCAGCCTCCTCCACAGAGGAAAATATGGAGCATCTATCTGCTTCTGACATACCTCATCTTAATTTTTTTAGATGAGATCTCATTCTGGTTTTGCCAGTCATTTTTCTTGTTTGTTCCACAGGATTATTCTGGTTGCACCAGACACTCTTCTGCAGGGCTATTTTGGTTTTACCACATACCTTTCCTTCCTGCTTTTGTCCTTGGTTCTCATCTTGTAGATTTTACTATGTGCATGCTTTCTTCTGCCTTTTTTGGACATCTGTACCACAAGTCCTTATTTGTATTTTGTGATTGCCTATTATTTATACTTAGTGGTAGCCTATTAATTATATTTAGTGGCATTACAGTATTAACAAAAGCTTATGTACAGACATCTGTTATGCATGTGTCCATGCCTTGGTTCAGGAGAAACTGTGGCAGGTTAACTTTGGCTGTCTGCCAGGTGCCCACCAATCTGCTCTCTTAATCTACCCTCCTCAACAGGAGGGTGGAGAAAATACAATGAAAAAGCTTGTGATTGACATAAGAACAGGGAGACCACTTACGAATTACTGTCATGACCGAAACAGACTTGACTTGGTGAAATTATTTTGTTGCCAATTAATAACAGAGTAGGATAGTGAGAAACAAAAACAAAACCCAAACCACCTCCTCCCCATCCTCTTTCTTCCCAGGCACAACTTTACTTCTTAATATTCTACCACCTCCCCTCCCCAACTGACACAGGGGGAGGAGCAGGGGGTTGTGGTCAGTTCATAACACTTTGTCTCTACCACTCTTTCTTCCTCACAATGTTTCCTTGCTCCAGCATGGGGTCACTCCCACAGGATACAATGTGGATATCTTCTCTGACATGGGCCTTCAGGGGCTGCAGAAGGACAACCTGCTTCACTGTGGTCTTCTCCTCAGGCTGCAGGGAAATCTCCAGGGCCTGGACCACCTTTTTGCCCTCCTTTTGCACTCATCTTGATGCCTGCAAGGTTGTTTCCCTCACTTTTTTCTCACTTTTCTTTCACAGCTGCTGTATAGAATTTTTTACTCTTTCTCAAATATGTTATTACAGAGGTGCCACCACCATTGATGATTGGCTTGGCTTTAGCCAGTGGTGGGTCTGTTTTGGAGCCACCTAGATCTGGGGGCAGCTGCTGGCCTCTTCTCACAGAAGACACCTCTGCAGCCCCTGCCACTGCCAAAACCTTGCCACATAAACCCAGTACAGAAGCAAATGTCAAATACATCTTTCAGGCGTGCACAATTATTACCTGAGAAGATACCTACTCAGGATTTGAGACAGAAAGTCGCTATTAACTAGTTACCAAACATTACATTGGAAACCAGGGAGCTGACAGACTGGGTTCATTCCCATTGTCCTGAACTCACACAGGAAATGTGAAGAGGAGTGGGAACAGGTATAAGTACTGTGATCCACACTTAATTTTATTTCTGCTGAGGACCACCAAGCTTCAGTCCTAAGGGAACTGGGGAAGAATAACAGCAAGTCCATATTATGTTTAGAAAAAAAAAGCAAAATTAAACAAAGCCTCCAAACCAAACAAATAGGGTCATAGAGGACAAAGGAATTACATAATTATTTTAACTATGTGATGAAAAACAGATATGGGACTTCCAAAATAGTAAACCAGTATGATGATAAGAATTGCATGTAGGATTTGTGTCATGGTTTAATCCCAGCCAGCATAAAGAACAGCATATTTTATCATTTGCTGTCCAACTCTTAATTATTATGAATACATGTGAGTCAGATGTGATTGCATGCCTACTTTATCACTTCAATGCTATCTGAATTAAAGTAATTTCATCACTATCATAATTATGTGTGTGATGCTGTTTATTCACCAAACTTTTATACGGGTATTCCTAATTTCAACTATATGGAACCCAAGTGACTGCATTTCTTTTCTAGTACTTGGGAAAACTTAAGTGTTTGCATAATCAGGTGTCATACAGCACTGTCCTCTTTGATAGCTAAGTGCCTGTACAATCTGTGAAGGATCTGTACCTGTTGGGACTTGTTCTTTTTGATACAGCTGTTCTTTATTCAGCCTTGAATTTGTACCAGATATGCATCTAGATATTTTCATGCCACAGAAGCAAGCATAAAACCTTATATTTTTAGGTTTAAATACACTATTACTTCAACACTTTTCAGATATTTTCAGACTTCCTTCAACACCAGTTTGATCATACTGTAGTTTATACTTAAATAGTATCTTCTTATTCTTTTCCATGTTTTTAACATTCTAATGGATCTTTTAAAGAAAAAAAGTCTTTTTTATTCATTTTCTTTAAAGAAAAGCAAGTAAGGGTATCAGATGTTTTTGTAATGAATTTAGAAATTAAATAAAGTATGTCTAATTTGTGTGAGGTAGTCTTAAATCTGCTTATTTCTACATAGGCATTGTAGTAAAACAAACCAACAATAACAATGAAAACTTTACAACATGAAAATAGATATCACCACATCCTTTCTTCTTCCCTCTTCCTGTTTTTACAAACACTCTCTTCCCCGGGGCATTCTTTGCCTGCACTTTCAGGGTGTATTTCAGAGTTTTGCAGAGATAAGTCTGGATGCATTCATCAGGTAGGATGAACAGTCTCAGCTTACTTGTGTCTTTGTAGCAGGTAGAAGTGCTGCTCCCTGTGTGGTGTCTGCTCCAGGTCACATCTGCCCTGCCTTTCCTCACCCACAAGAAACGCTGCTCAGATGGGCTATTGCTTAACCCGCATCACACACAGGAGTTTCAGTGTTTCACAGGGTGATGTGTGACATAGAATGACAAATGTACTGAAACACTTGTCAGAAGAGAGAGGGAGATTATGAGGGGGAATATGCGAGAACACAGGGAAGGCACAAACCTTAGCTTCTCTAGTACTGTTGTTTATTTCATGCCATGTATAAGTAGTTCAGGTTCAAATCAAGTCTGTACTTAAGGCTTCCTTAGTCAAACACTTTTTGTTCAGTGTCAGAGCTTAACCAACAAACAGAAAAAATATTTTAAAAATTTCTCTATTCTGTTTTGTCCTTTAGTTAAGCATCAAATTCTGCTGGATTAAAAAGATTCCTTTTACGTTCATCTGCCTCTTCATTGGTATGCCTTTGCCACATTATTCAATGTGTGCACAAAGTACTTCTGGGTTTCATCTGTCATTAGTAATGCTGAGAACTCATACAGTTTTCTAAGCACTGTCATTTTAAGTGAGCATTAATGCTTCATGTTGACTGATGGCAGTAACTGTGACAAAACATTTTCTTGATATGCTAGTAGAAAAAGTATAGTACTTCTCAACATGTCTTATGAGTGTTATAAATTAAATGTCTGTATTCACAAAGATTCTTCAGAAATCTGAATTCAGTGGCGAGTTCTTAAGGCACTTATAAACTCATTGGATTTTTCTCTTGGTTAAAAACTGTAATTTCAGAGTCAATATTGTATTTAGGTCAAAAGTATACCTAGTCTAATAAAAACTTTAAGGTATCTATGGGTCACTGTCTTGGAATCTGTTTTATGTTCTATAGCAATAGCAAAAAATAAGTAGAAAACAAACATGTTATTTGTTTCCCTGTGTCCCCCCAAGATTTTTGTGAAATATTCTTGGTACGGGAGAAAAAAAAAAAAAAGCTTCATTACATGCTAGGACAAGAACAAAAATTTCTGCATAGTTGAATGGCATTTATTGCAAAAGTGTCTCAAACTTAATTAAAATTCTAGCTTTAGAATATTGAAGTATGTAATATTTTGAGCTGAGAATTTTAAACTATATATGTAAAGCCTCATCATTAGTTCTGAAGCCTTCCATGCTAAAATATCTAGCTTTAGTTGAGTTCTGTTCCTACCAGAAAACATGAAGTTCACTTAAAAAATGGGTTGAATACTATTTTTTGTGACATTTATGACCAAAATGATAAAATTTACTTTCTACAAATATTTTGTTTTAATCAGTTGACCTTTCTGTGTTCTTCTGTTCATATTATAGCCATACACTACTGTATTACTGCTAAGCAATACAAAAACTGCTGATGATGCTTTTAAAAAAACTTTTTATATTAAGGTATTAATTATTTAAATTAATATTTTTAAAGAGCTGAGAGAGAAAACTAATGAACAGTGGTCTGGAGATTTAACCCTCATGAAACAAATGTAGATGCCAATTGACTACCTTTGACAAATAGACTTTTGGAATAAAACAACCTGTTTCTGAAACTTGATCTCCAGAACAAAAATGCAGACAGCTTTGGAAGCAAATCAAGACAGCTCAGTGCCTCTTCTGTCCTTGCATCACAGTAATTCCTTTCTTTCCCCTCAAGATTATCTGTGAAATAGAGGGAGAAAACTGGTTGCCGCATCAGTAACCATCAGTTGATTTGATATAGTGAAGTAAAAGACTTTCTGAGAGTAAAGGACGAGGCGGATAAATTGAGGAGGAAAGTAATATCAGCACCTAGAAGAGCAAGCATAAAGTTAACAAAGAGATTTGGAAGTAAGAAAATCTGAACAGCACTACTGTTTTCGTGATGAAAAAATGAAGAGGACAACCACTTACTTCTGGTTCCTGAATCACTGCAGAATGTTGTTTTGCATTGCATCTTCCTTCTGTTTGCTAGTACCACTGTTTAGTCTGTGAAAAAAGTATTTAATAATTTATGGAAAATACCTGTTTCTGCCAAAGGTCCCAGGTTCCTTCCCTTGGAGCTGCTCCCAGCCAGGCAGGCACCAGCCTGTACCTTTGCACCAGTGCTTCCTGCCCAGGAGCAGTATTTGGTATTTGTTCTTGAACTCCATGGGATTCCTGTTGGTCCATTTCTCTAGCCTGTTTAGGTCCCTCTGCATGTGTCCTTGTGTATATTGACTATTCCCTCTCATTCAGCGTCATTGAAAACTTGGTGGTATATTCTGTCTTTTTCTGTGGATTCTGATAAATACATTGAAAAGGTTGTTCTAATGTTGCATTTCACTGAAGTCAGACATATGTGGTTGCTCCTTCATTGTCAATGATAGCTATCAATATAATGTAGGAAACCTAGTCATAGAGTGAGAATATTGTCTTCAGATATTTTGCAAATGGCTGAATGAAAATTTAGTCTTTCTCCTAAGCTTCCTTTTTGCTCTTTTTATTTCTCTTCTCTGCGGTTAAAGATTCACAATTTATCTGTATGACTTTTGCTATTATTTTTGCTGCCCTAAAAAATCTATTTATCCAATTCTATATCTTTCCTTTGAAGAACTGAATGTTTAAATATTTTGACATGCATAAGTAAGCTTGATTTTGTGATTGGTCTCTTGTAATAACACTTGAAATTTCCCACTCCCAGGATGACTATGACAGTAAACATTCTTTCACTCAAGGAAGTTTTAAAGTTAGATCCAGATATGACTACTTTCTGTGTTATTGAGGATTCTAATAATGTCCTGATATAAGACTAAAGAACTTCTCGAGGTCCAGAGCTGTTTTATTTATTTATTAATTTAAACACCTCAAGCGTGTTCAGTTAAAAATACACATAATCAGCACTTTGTGTGTGAAAGGGAAAATGACTTGAGATTTGTCAACATCTATGTGATACTCAATAGATGTTAATCCGTCTTATAAAAGAAAAGAAGTAGGCTTCTTTTTCCCTTGCCCTCTCACTTTCCTGATACTATCTAGTTTCTCATAGCACTTTCAAATAGCATTTGATCTGAAAAATTAATTAATGCTGCAGAATGAGTGGCCAGTTTAAATGTAGTTGAAATGTATTATTTTAATACCTTTCGTGAGGGTAGAGGCTGGGAGGATGGTAGTATTTTAGAAAAGGTTCTCAGAATCTAAAGAAGAAAACAATTTCTGCTGCTTGTTTTCCAAGATTTTTTTCTGTTTGTAGAAATCTGGAGTTAAAATTAGTGACAGGAAGAAAGTCTTCATCATTTATCTGTAGAAGGATGTTTCTGATACTTTGCTAATTTGCCTTGAAAACCTGCACTTAATTAATTAAACTTTGAAACTGTCACTTACCACTTGATTGCAATTAGCAGAGCTCTTTTATCACTGTTGTGACTTACTGCTACCCATCTTCTTCATTCTTTGACCAGATGCAGCACCTTTACTGGAGTACCTTTTGTCAGGAACTAGTTTTCTGGTTATTTAATTATAAACACTGAGATGGTATGTTCATTTACTTATTTTACTTCCTACCTTGTGGAGTAATGCTTACAGATATCAGAAAGATTGTGCAACCTGCAGATTACTGAACATCCACTATTTAGTAAAGACATGCATTTATTTTCTCATTTTTGATTCCTGCAACATTGCCATTTTGCTCTTCTTCTTTGGATTTGCTGATTCTTCTTTAGTAGCACAATTGTCCAGATTAAAGGTTGAAAGATTTGGAAAAAAAGCTTTTCCTCCTTGCATCTCTTCTGTTTAGTTAGCATACTGCACAACCAAAAATACCCAAAATGTGACCACTGAATCTTCTTTTATAACTATTACTTAAATGACATTAGCTGTTACTTCAGCTTTTTTCATATCAACACTATCATGGTGCTTGCTACTTGACTTTGAGCTTCTGTGAAGGACTTAACAATTTCTCCTGTGGTAGGTAATGGTCCATGAATAATTGACTAATTGTCAGAGAGAGAGAGAGAGGGAGAAGATCTCTAGAATATGTTAGAGACTTATATAGACTATAGGAGTTTTTAAATAGGAATTTGGAGATAGAATGGTTGAGATTATTGACACTTTATCATTGACAGAACATCTGGAATTTTGACAAGATACTTGCCTGACAAAGCTAATATTTCTAAACTTAACTTTTCTGTTATACTGATTTGCCTGTTGAATTAAGAAAGTATAACTGTTTTCGACATAAGTCTCAAATCTGCATCTTCCATTATTTTATACAATTCAAGGTTGGTCATGTGGCTGTTTTGAAGACAGCAATGTGACAGTGTGATTCAGATAGTTAAGAATGCTTTTAGCTGGTCCAAGTTTCAGCATGCACTTGTTTAACTAAAACACTGTCTTACTCTTGAATGTAACAAAATAAAATATATATTCAGGAGTTGTCGTAGTTTTGACTCTGGCTGGCAGCCAAACACCACAGTAACCACTAGATCACCCTCCCACCTCCTGGGGACTGGGGAGAGAATTAAAGGGAAAAGAGACTCGTGGGTTGACATAAGAACAATTTCATAATTAAGCTACAATAATACATTTTACTCTTACATTTTCTTTATAAGCAGAGTAAATCATTTTGAGAGCTACATTTTTAAAACATGGAGCACTCACCTTTAACTGTGGAAGCAAAGAAATCCCTGTATGGTGTTGAAAGGAGGAAGTAGTCTGGATTTTGTTACATAGAGGCCTACTGAAATTCATGTTTCTTATGTTGTCTGTATTAAAATTTAAAAATAAACTCATAGTGGTTTGTCTACACATATGTTTTTATTCTACAGGAAAATGTTTATAAGAGTCATTCATAAATATCTACTGTATTTTGTGAGCAATGCATGAAGTACCTGCATTCTGGTTTATTTCTGTTTGTAACTATGTTTTGGAAAGTGAGCACACTGACAGGAAGAAGGGAAGCTATGGTTTTTGCTGGTCTCAGGAGAGTAGCAGCCTGCCTAACCTTCAGATAGGGCACAAAAACTAGGAGAAAAAGCAAAGCGTCTTTTATCTCTGTGTACCAGGCAAAGGAAGCATTTCCCTTTAGGTGTGAAACAGAAGCCACATTTACTGATGAATTATTTTCAAACTGGTATGGATAATTTATTGTCCTAAAAAGCCTGCAGCAGCATTTGTGGTCTGTTCATTCCTGGTGTCCCCAAACAGTAGTACAGTGAAAAGAAGAATCAGAAAAGGACATCAAAAAGTGGATTTTTTTTACTTTTTATTTTGTTTTTTTACTTGTATGTGTACATGCAGTGTAATTGCTTTTCACAAAAATACTTAATAAAAATGTGAAAAGCAAAAGAAGAAATAATGGCAGCACATAAATGAAACACCAAAGACACTTGCATAAAATAGATGTGAATTTTTAAATCCATTCTGATAGAGGAAGCTTCTGAAAGTTACTGAAAAATGTTTTAAGTTTAAGTTAAAACTTAAAGGGATAAAGGAATCTGCCTTACTGGGACCACTTTAAAGAAATTTAAAAGAAATCTGCACCTCATAAGTAACTTTTTCTGCCCACAAAATTTACCGATACTGACATCAGTGCTGCTTGTTATAATCAAGAAGGCTTCATTCTTCTAACTGAAGTACAGTTGTATCCAAAATAAGTGGCTGTTTGACACTGTTTGACACTGAAATACATTTTTACTTCACTTCTAAATGATTCTCAGGAAGTTAGAACAATAATTATTTTAACTTTTAAATGTAATTTTTTCTACAAAGCAAGAGAAATCACTACAGAAAGTATTTCAGCACATACGCTTGGCAACAAAACTAGTGAAAAACTTTCACATATTTTCAATGTGGTCCTACTCTACTCTCTCTACAATAGACAGTAACAAAAAAAGCCAACAACAAAAAAGCATAATTTGGATTCAGGACTGATAGGGCTCTTCAGAGAAGAAAATGCCAGGAGTACGGTAGTCAATAACTCAAGCTAGGTGTGTGTTTGGTTTGGTTTGGTTTTTTAATGGTAGACTGCTCCCTTTCAGTGATATTCAGACTTCAGAGGTATCTTACAGGCCAAGATGAGGTGGTATTGCTGAAGTGATGATGTTCTCTTGCAGAGAAAAAAGGCTGTTTCAGTAATATTTAGGAAACAGTTTGTGCCTACAGCCTTCTTTAGGAACCTCCTAGGAATTCTCTGTCTAGAGATACAGAGCATCTTGGCATGGTTTCTCCTACAATATCAGAAAAAGTAGGCTGAGGAAAAGGATCCTATGCTTTCTAGAAAATAGTACCATGAACTGGATAATACTGAGCACCTGCAAGAAGCAGTGTGCTGTCTCCATAACTGGAGAATATTTTGTTCTAGAATGAGAGCTAAGGTGCTGAGACAGACAGAGCTTTTAGCATGTTGAGCAAATACTCTGCTTTCAAAATCCGTGTTTAGTTTTTCCTGGTTGATCCCTCTAGGACCAGTCAAATGTTGCTGAGTCTGAGTCAAAGAGTAAGTACTATTCAGGAAAAACAACATTTTGTGCAGTCTTAGTCTTCACAGTATATAGAACTGCTGTGTGGCAGACAAGTTGAATTAATCAAAAGCAGAGTTAAGTAGAGAAAGCACTAATAAATATTCTCCTTTTGGATATTCATTATTAAAGGTTACTACTAGACTAACAGCTCTGGAGACCACAAGTATATAGTTAGTCATGGAACAATCATGCCACATGCATCCTGGCTGCAGGTTCTTCTACTCTGCTCTACTGTGGTGTGATATTACCCAGAGAGTTTCTCAGGATGAAAGCCTCTGTACTAAAACAACTGACACGTATAGTGAGACATCGATGTTGACCTAAAATTCTGCTTCCCCATCCCCTTGATGCAGCTCTGGTTTTCATTAAACTTAATATATTCTGCAGTAAACATATCAGCCTCTGCAAGTTTCAGTCTTTTCATTAATTTCTAATATTAATAACTAATTAGATATTTGATTGGAGGTTTTATTGGATTTTCTGCTGGTACATGATTTATGCTGACACTATATGCCAGGGATGTGACCTTACTCACTACCCAAAGAGAACTACAGGTGCACATTAGCACTTTAACAAACCTGGTTTAATTGAATTGTGTTTGTTATTTTTCCTTGCAACCACTTCTCCCGAAAGGTTGAGGTAACAGAGAATGATAATGTAGAATTGTTCTGTGAAACATGAAAGTGTGCTGTAAATGTTTGACCTTTCCATCATTCAAGCAATAAGACACTCCAGGGTATGTTATTGAAACATAATATTAACACCGTTCACCTACACTGAGTTTAGTATGCATGCTGATATAATACAGTAATGGGCACCCTGGAGCGCATTATGGAAGCATAAAATGGCAGATAAATTGTTAGAGGGTGTCTCTTCTGTCTATAATGTTTTTAAATGACTAACACAAAGTTACATTTAAAACCAAAACAAACAAAAAGCCCCACTTAACCATGAAGAGCTCTTAAACAAATCCAAAGGTTCTAGTTTTTATTAATTAAATCTATTTGTTGGTATGCAAAGGCCAACTTATTCTAGGGCATGGTGCTATAAGCTCTAATATAAATACAGAGTAGTAGAGCACACCTCTCTGAAGAGACACTAATTGAAGTAGATAAGATAGCTAGTTTTGTATTTAAGTGTCATTACTAAATAAGACTAAACATATATGCAACCACTTTGCTTCTAGGTTTAATGTATTCTCCAACTACTCAGTAGCTCAGTTACATTTGACTTATTACTTTCCAGGGCTTTGACACAAATATATATTTTTATATCTTCCTGATGTTTTACTGTGTTCCTTGCCACCATTAGGTGATAACCTCTTTTTTTCATTTTTCCTCTCTTGCATGCTGTCTTCATGTATGAATTTCCCTTGCATCATTGTATTCAATAAGTGCCTTAACAGGATTTAGAAACAAGAAGAATCTATCAAAAAAATCACTTAATAATTTCATTGGAAATCCCATTATGTAGTCCTGAATTTGCTTTATACTTTTATGCTGAAGCTATTATCTGCAGACTTGTCTTTTTGGGGAGTATGACTTACTATTACAAAGATAGTTCAGGTCTTGTAAATGCTGGTAGAAATATTTCCATAAGAGTAGAAAGGCAGTAGGAAACCTATTGTCGAACTATCATATGAGTTTGTGTATGCTCCTGTGTGGTGTCACGGCCTCTCCCTCACCCACATCTCTGATAGTTTGTACATAAAAAACAATTACTCTGTTGATCAGCAGCTTGGAAGTGGCTATCACTTTAATCTTTGAATGCTCACTTTTTATGGTTGATTCTCTGAACTATACTACTTGAACTACAATTGTAAATTTTATACCTTTTTTTAACTTTTTTTTGGCTGTTAATGGTGTGACAGGGAAATTCTACAAGCATGCACAGAGAGATTTGCCAGCTAGGCACAGCATAACACAACATACTAGTGAGCAGCTTCTGGATAGGTGAAATGTACGGGAAGTGTCATGTGTAAAGCTGGGTAAGGAACCCAGTTACAGGCAAGCTCTGCTCTAGTTCCATGGGCTGCGTGGGGACAATGGGCATCACTATAGTCTTCACCATGGACTGCAGAGGAATCTCTGCTCCGGCACCTCCTCCCTCTCATTTCTCTTCACTGACCTTTGTGTCTGTGTAGTTGTCTCTCTCACATCCTGCTCCTCCCTCTGCCACAGGTCCTTTCTCTGGCTCCTGAGAATCTCCTGGTTCTCGAGTGGGGACTACGCTGGGTTGGCTGGTCCAGGGCTGCGGTGAAGGCTGGTACTGTGGATCAGGTTGCAGAAGAAGCTGGGCAGGCAGCAGGCAGGCAGCTGGATGGAGCAGCCAGGCCACAGGCTCTCCACAGGGCTACATCCCCGCTCCATGTGCTATGCCACTTCTTAAATATGTCATTTGCAGAGTGACTGATTTGGTCTTGGCCAGAGGTGGGTCCAGCTTGGAGCTGGGGAACTTCCAGCAGCTTCTCACAGGGGCCATCTTGGCAGTCCCCTCCCCTGCTACCAAAAAACCCACCACACAAACCACAACACCTAAAATTACTGCAAAGGATATAAAGCTAGTGATAGAGCTACAGTAAATGTGTCAAATGCTGTGGAATTCCACTTTAAATACTGTGATGTATCAATGACTGAAACTGGGTTATTAATTTTATTAAAATATATATTTTTTACAGAAGAACAGACCCCTATCTAGGTCAGATGTAAGCAAGAAAAAAGTTAATTGCCTAGAAAAAGTAGGAAGGTCAGACTCAAAGCCAGTAATTACAGGGACAAGACCTCCTTAAATGAGAATGAGAATGAAGATAAACATTAAATTTCATTACTAAGTGATAAATGACTTATGATTGATATAGTTTTCACTGCAGTCACACATTTCAAAATGTCACAGTTACACTCAAATAACCTTTCCAGGGAAAAAAAGAATCTGTGAAGGATGTATAAATATTTTGCTAAATGGTCTCATGCTTCACTGAGTTCTCTCCATTTGCAATTCGTTATTTTGTTCATTTAAACGACAAGTGATGTACTAGCATTTCTAAAGATACCAAATAAAAATCCCCTTTCTTTTAGAATATGAAAATAACTTCCTGCTCTAATATAATGAAAAATATAATTAAACCTAAATTAAGCATATACAATTTCAATTCTGAAATAATTTTCAAATAGATTTTTTATTTGTTTTTTAGACCTTCTAGCAGCAGTTGTTTTGTTTTTTTTCTGTTTTGTTTTTTTTTCCCTGAAAGATAATGAAAAAATCTTTGAAGGAAATGGCAGGTTTTAAATATAAAACTCTGTCGCATAAATACATTTGAGTAAATTTTAAAAAGCCTTTCAGCCTACATGCAGATTTCTCACCACCTTATTATGGCATGTCACTGAAAGGTCATAGAGTCATTTAGTTGTATTTTCTCTGACCATTTTTCAACATTTTGTTCCATCAACCTACAATATCCAGCACCACAGGGCACTAAAATAATACTGTAGAATAATGCACTAGGCAGGGGGGCAAGCAGAGGAAAACCCTGTGCATTTTATCACACTATTTTTTTTCTTCTTGTAATACTCATTTGCCTGCTAGCGGCAATTCTGTCACTATGCTTGCAAAGAATTTTTGGTGTAAAGTTTGAAAAACAGAATTACTTAACAGAGGCAGTAAACCTCAGATTTTCAGCTACGACAGAAATGAGCCCATAGATTTTGAGAGAGAGAGAAAGACAAGTTAGTCAAAATGCTCTACCTGCCCTTCAGGCAGTTATCAAGGAAGTTGTGAAGCATTGCTTCCTTTAAGGTCTATAAACTTTGTATTTCAAGATAGAGGTTATGAAGGAACACGTTTACATGTCCTGTTGCAAGTCAAGTTAGAGCTAACTTAACAAATATGTACTCTTTGTCTAGGTTAGGATGCCTGTCCTTGGGACTGTTGAGAACTTATAATCACTTAAGGATTACTAGATTTACCCTTGAAGACAGGAACATCCTGGAAAATACGTAAACCAAATGGATACTTAATCATTATGTTCCAGTAGTCAGCCAAATTAGTGATTAGCATAGTCTGAAAGTAACCTATCCTCATTTTAATATAATTATGATGCTAAAAATCACACCCACTGCCATGAAGACCCTGTCCCACTCAGGTGTCCTTCTCAGAGCATGCATAGTTTAGAAATATTATGTAAATGATATGCTAATTAGTTGACCAATCATGTATTAGGAGGCTGTACTCAGGTTGGGGTTAAGTGAGAAGAATAAGTCTATAATCTGTCACGAAATGTACCTAGGGGTGCCAGCTTTGTGACACTGATGTTGTGCAACATCAAAATAAAACACCATCCCAGCTGTGTGAATGTATTGGCTTACTGCACCATACCTGCTCATTGGTCAGTTTTTAGTTACATAGCTGGTGTGCTGCTGAGCATGTTCTGATTAGTGATCCGTTCGTTATGCAAAGGTGGCCCTACATCAGCATGTAAGGTCTCCTCCCAGGGCTGTGATTTTTACCATGCTGATTAACCTTAGGTTACCTTCAGGCAAGCTTACCCCCATGTCTGCCATCCCCCTGGTCAAGGGGTGATTCATCTTTGCTGACATTAGTTCACCCTTGTCATTCCTGTCTTTCCTTTCTGTGATATTCTCACCCTGAGGAACAGATATGGGTTACTGAAAATTCTGCAAAATCCCCTTTAGATCTTTTTTTCCTGTCCCCACAGCAGTCTGCCTGCATGCTGCTGGCTTCCTTCAGCAGTCTATGTCTTTGGGCAAGCTGCAGTCTGGCTACTTGTGCAGTGACTACTTGCTGTAATTGGACACCTGGAAACTTCTCTGCTGCATAGGCACTGCCCCCAGGGATATCACTGTCCTCTTTCCAGATCTGCCTTTGTCTGGTCACTCTCCTTGATGAAGCAAAGCACAGAACCAAGAAGTCAACACACAGAAGAGACACCGTTCATCCGGCTGCTATTGCACTTACCAAGGCTGTTCTAGTAAAAGGGTTAGAATTGCAAAGAAGCAGCTACACACGATGGACAATGACGATGCATAGGAAGCAAGCAAACATAAACCAGTCAGATATTCATGTCAGGCAAAATCCTGCATCATCATTAGTGAAAGCTTGACTGGAATTAGACTGGACAGCTATGATCTATATTATCATGGTTTATTTTCTGAGTTGCAGTTTGTGTGATGTGGATAGTATAGGTCTGAAAAAGTTTTTGATTTAAAAAACAGTTTTCAGGGGATGAAATTAGTTGTTGCAGTTTTAATACAGAAAAAATCTCTCTCCAGGCTTTGGAATTTTTGCCTGTGTAAGGCCATGGAACTAGATTCATAATGTTTGTGTCACATTTTGACACCTAATGCAATCACAGAATTGCAGAAAAGGTCAAATATCTTTTTTTAGGCTCCAGCAAACCTGGTATAAATAGGAGAATAATTCTCCCAGACAGACAGGCTTGACTGCAACTTATACCACTCCCAGTGGAAATGAAATATGATGATGGTGCTCTTTGTAATATAATTAGTGAGAAGTATTCAGTAAATTACTGAAGAAATCTGTCATAGTTGTCCATCTTCAACCTAATAAGACAGGTGACATTCAGACTATTTTCTGTGGGAGAAGTGAGATGGATGCAAGAAGAAAGGGTGATGGAACATTGGTTAATATCTACAATTACAATAATTTACCATGTGCATTTGCTATAATTACTTGCAAATAGTACTGTCTTGTATCAGATCGGTGCTACCTTTTTGTAATGGTTTGAGAAACCTTTTTTTTTGTTGTTGAGGCTAAAATAAAACATTCATAAATGTGTAATAATGTTGCTTTTCATAACTTGTTTAGATTCCAAAACAATTGATAGGTATTGGGTTTTGTAATTTACGGCTTACTCTTTGGGATATTAGTCTGTTTTTTTCAGCATGTGGAAAGGTCATGGACAAGAAATAGAAAACAGACGATGACAGCACTTATAAAACAACTTCTTATTGTGTAAAAAATAATAATTTGCAGTGAATCCTGTCTAACAATGCAAGTTAGTGTATGAAAGTGCACTGCCTCCACTTTTTGTCGGTGCTGATAAGGAAGGCAGCACAGTCCTCTTATAAATTTGTATAGACTTTTCAAAAGTACCAGGTTAGCTGGTAGACATATCAAATTACTTCAGATGACTGCTTTTACTTTTGGTGTGCTTTTTGGAGTTTGTTGGGTTTGTTTGGGGATTTTTTTCCCCCTAGTTGTTGAGTTACAATGGAAGTGATTTGCAGGGAGCTGTTTATTTTCTTATTTCTTTCTATTAGATATTATTTTAGCAACATTCAAGTAAAATATATTTGAAACAGAATAAGACTAGCAATATGGGAGGATGATAGAACGTAATCTACCATAGAACAATACTGTACAAATGTTTCACAAAACAAATGAAATTAATATAAAACTCAATTCTCTTTGGTCTGAGATTTCACAAACACAGCAATTACAGCCTCGCATTTGCCTCCCGGAATGTATAGTGCTTTCCACCATCGATTTTAGTTTGCATTAGTCAAGCTACACTTTAGCCTAACATTTTTCCTGTGTTTTTCTGTTGCAATTATTTTTCTTAGAAGATAAATTTATGTTGTAAAGTTATGTCTTTCACTGGAAGTAAATCTGCCAACCTTAGAAGATGGCAACAAAATATAAGTTGCTTTTTTTTCACCACCAAAAAAGTTACTTGATCAATTGATCTGTCAGTATGTATGTGTCTGACTCTCTGCATAAAAATTACTTTTTTTTTCTGAGAGAGAGAATTTGACAACCTAATGTATTAACACAAGTACCTCTCTCTATGCTTTTTTTTCTGGGGAGAGCTGAGTTTTATGGCTCAGTTGTATTTCCTTTGCAAAGTTAAAGCTCCTCAGGGTTTCTTTCCCTGAAATTTTCAGGTGCGCTGGAAATTCTAGACTATTGGGGTAACTGGCAGAAGTAGACTAAAGCAAGACACAGCAGAAGATACCTTCATGCAACTGTAACAGGAAGATACTGTGGCTGAGAGCAGGACTCTCATCAGGTTATGACACCACTGAGACTGTGACTGTTGTTTCCTTCAAGAGCAGACTAGAAGTGTGGGAGCTGCATGCATAGCCTGAAATGTGATTTTGCCATTGCTATCAGAAGCCCTGCAGTGCCCTGGGGCCTGCGGGGCCAAGGCCTGGTCTTGGCCCTGGTTGGAGCGGTGCTGGCCACCCAGCTCCTAGGGGTGAGCGACTCTGGCCTCTGCAGGGTGCCCTAGGCTGTGCGGTACCACCCCTGGTGTGGGCCCTGCTGGGGAAAAGTACAGAGATAAACCCAAATACGTTGGGAAGGAAGAAAACATCAACATCCTGCTCCTTCCAGACAAGAGGATGAAGAAAACCTAACCATTAACTTCTCCTGGCAAAGACCTTGTGTGTGACCTCCCCTTCTCCCCCGACTGTTTGTGTTTGAGGAAGACTGAAGCTGCCCACGGGAGGATCCAGGAGGACGTTGCGAGGGTGAGGTTAGCACCAAGGAAAGGGGTCAGTATTTGCAGTTTTTCTTTTATGGAGTTTTTAAAGTTGGTATTAGTAATGAGGCTTTACTGTGACAGTTGGAATATGGATATAAGTATTACTGGACCAGTCATAACTGTTGTGTTTTGCTTAAATTACTAATATTAAATCAGAGTAATATTTTTTTCTGTGTGTAGGGTGTTTTCCTTTTTTGTCAGCAACAAGATTTTGAGTGCAACACTATCTCATCTAGTTGCTTTAGGTTTAACTAAAATTTAATATTCTAGTTTATACTCTAATGAAATCTGACTCTTTTTTTGTTGTTTAAAAGGGTTTTTTTGTGTGCTTATTTTAAGAAAAGGAGTGGCACAGATCTTTTTCTGGTTTCTGAGTCCCACCACTACAATCCTGCAAAGATTCAGTGAGAGTTGTCCATTGTTCCACATTGCTGTGGGTCCTCTTCAAGTATGACCTCCTTTAGAGGAAGGAAAGAAACAAAAAATTACCTAATATTAGAATATTTCAGAGAGATTTTACAGTCTAGTTTATTTTTATATTCTTCTGTCTAGAAAATATTAGGGTATCCTGAAAAACTACAAATATGCCCTGAAATGTTCTGCTGAAGGAGACGGACTATTTTCAGTACTCTGAAACAAGGAATGGCAATTATACTTTCCCAAAATATGAAGTTCCTTTTTTTTTTTTTCCTCCTGCAGTACTACGAAAAGTAAACTTTTAAATCTGTACAGGACTGCATTTTGTTCAGATACTGTTAGATTTATTTTTTTAAGAAATGTTTCCCTGTACGCATTCTTGAACTCGTTAGTCTGAACTTTTGAGGTCTTTGGTGAATTGTGAGTGAGTTCATGGCTGTGTTGCCTTTGGGAGAACGGTTTACTGTGTGTTATAACCCTCAGTGTTTGTAATAACCTGATGTATGTGAGTGTCCCTCGTTCCTCCATAACATGTCTGAATAGTTCTGGAAGAACTCCTCAGTTCTGATTGAAACAGTGACTAAGCATAAGTTCAGGAGTGCAAACATAATATAGTTCCTATGAGAGCTGCTAAAGAAAAAAATTGTCTCATAATCCTTAGTGTTTGCTAATTGGGCACCTATGAAGGTTTCTTAGTAACTGTATGAAGGTCATGACTAATTTCAGGCTTGGAGATGGAGAGGGTTTATAAATGTTCTATGGAAAGTGAGGTGAAGTGCTCTCTTTAGAAAGGGATACTTCAAAAACTGGAAGAGGAGTCATCTGCACTAGGAAAGTCTCCTAGGTAAAGGTGACTTCTCAGTAGTACTGAAAACACGAGGAGAGAGAGTGAAATAGCTTAGAGCCTCTTGACTGCTAGACTCACACCCCCTCCCTGCAGTCCCAAACAGTAGGAAGAGGTCACAAAATTGTGAGTTTGCCATTGCAGTCTTTCTTCGTAGGAAGAATTTTGTAGACATGTCTACCCTGCATGAATCTAGCTGGTCATGTTGCCATTAGTTTGCAAGGCGTAATTGTTCGTATTCCACAATCTTTGTAAGTGATCTACATTTGTCTGCAATGATTCTACAATGAAGTTATTCCAGGTGGAACAATCAATATTGTGAACTTTTAGATCGGCTTTTTCTGACCCATAATGTCAAATTCATTTTTTCTTGCTAATGGATTAATGGCCTAGAATTTCAAGAAGAAATAGGAACCATTCATATCCTGTATAGATAAATGGTCTTCTGCTGACCTCTAATGGACAAGATAAATTTCAAACTACCTTGTAGCCAATTTGAAGTTTACAGCTCAACAGAACAAGAACACATAGCAATAACACTATGATAATACTATCAGCCTGTTAAAAGCATTGATGTTGTATAAGCGGATGTGAAGAAAATCATGCTGAAAAAGAATAGTTCAAGAATTGACTTGTTTCGAAAACCTCAAACCTACTTGGATTGAAAAATATGTGCCTGCTTTTAGAACTAGGAAATTTCAGACACAAATGGAGAGTATATGTGCTTGTGAACCTGGGTGTTGCTCTAGAAAGCCCTTCACTCTGAGCTATTGCCAGTGTGGAGTTAAAGACAAAAGAATATGAGTTGCACTGCCAGATTAAGCAAGAGGTTCTATCTAAGGGGTCTTCAACATCTGGTGTAGAGGAATAATGTTCACCTTTGCTTTGTCTTTAATTCATTGGTCTAGAAAATGGTGTCACAGACAATAACATGCATCAAGTACCAATTTTCACTTTTTAGAGGTTTATTGAAGATCAAAAATCAATATAGAATTATAGAGAAAAATCCTGTGGTGAGTCAGTACTGTGTGTATGATGTCTCAGAAACACAGAGTAGATGAGGCACCAGAAGGTGCCTCTGGAGATTGTCCAGTTTTGGGGATTGACCCTGGCTGGCAGCTAAGCTCCCCCTCAGTTCCTCATTCCTTCACCCCCAGCAGGATGGGGGAGAGAATCAAAAGCAAGAATATTTGTAGGTTGAGATAAAGACAGTTTAACAGGTGAAGAAAAAAAAAAAGGAAAAAAAAAAGTGATGCAAAGGCAACAGTGAAGCAACAGAGAAGACTTCAATAATGTGCAAGCACCATTTAGCAACAGCTATAACATTGGTGTGTTAACAACGCTGTTTTGATCACAGAGGTAAACCCAGCACCATACGGGCTGCTATTAAGAAACTTAACTCCATCCCAACCAGCACACTAGCCAAAACACCCCGCTCAGAGCAAGGGAGCCCAGATCTAGACAGCACCGCAGACAGCAGGGCTGAGCAAGGGGGACGAATTGCCTCCCTTCACCCACTGACAGCAATGTTCCTGCTGCAGTCCAGGATGCTGTTGGCTGTCTTTACTGCATGGACACATTGCTGGCTCGTGGTCAGCTTGTTTTCCAGGACCCCAGGTCCTTTTCTGCAAAACTGCTAATTGGTATATCAGCATTTCTTTTTAATTGGGTACAGCTTACCTCCTCTATGCCAATAGCTTTTGGCCTGATAACCTAATACAACTCCATAAGCCTGATTTTTTTGTTAAACTCCCAGTCTCTTTTTAATCCGCTGGACAGTTCCAACAAAATTTTCAGATTCTTTTAGCCTTTCCAAGAAACAGCTAACAGTTTGCCAAAGAGCACATGTACTGGTTGACTACACACATAGCTCTGGTGTGAGTAGCTATTGTCCAGTGAAAAGAAACCCTTCTTTGAAGGAGCTTTTGTGAAGAGAGCTGTGTATCACACTGCAGAGGAAGACAGGCACTAGTGACGCAGAGGGAGCTGGCAAGGTTGGGAAGATTATGTACTGAGAGACACAGTACATGAGTCTGTTTGATACCATGCTTCATTAGTTACTCTGCTCACAGAACAATTTGCTAAGCTTGTTGCATATATAAACGTTTATTTAACTGAAACTCAATGCTCCGCTTTCACTGTAAAGAGTTGTAAATGCTTCATTTATTCCAGAAGATGGTGCTCTCTGCATTTATTTTAAAATTTATTGTGACAGAAAAAAATTATATCCAATTCAGCCTTTGTTGAGTTGTAAATTATTGAGGAAACCTTTGTAATAGGAGCTGTTAATGCAGCCCTGCTCCCAAGGCTTTCACATTTACAAATAGTATGCATAACATTTCCACATGAGAAGTTAGAAAATGCACAACTTCTCTGGTAATCTTACATTAATATAAGCTGATATATTAAAGCCATCTCAGTTGTTTTTCTAGCACTAGAACATATATATTAGATTAAAAAAAGACAAAGTAATGTTTTAGTCAGTGCAGTAACTTGACTTTCTAACAAGAATATTTGTAAATTCCACTGTTGTGATGATCCTTTATGGAAGATATGGTGTCTTTGCTATAAATATTTATACATGGCTATAGAAAGATGCACAGAATATGCACATAACTATTGCTTCTGATGTAATGTATGAACTGTAATGTTAAAATCAGTATGAGAAATTGTGTTTTGCCGTTCTGAAGTACATCCTTAAATTTGTAACTTCATATTACAGTGTTATGCTTCTGCATTTGTAATTGATTTGCCACTCCTGTACAATTAAAAACAGAATTTCCTAGCTTTTTGTTTTCCTTTTCATTCTGTTTCCAGAGAAGATGCTAATACAGCTTTTTAAAACCTTCTAAGATAAGCATATATTTTATGTGCGTATTACAGCCTGTGAAATATTGCAGGTAATTCACTTTTGTGCAGGGTCTCCGAACAGTTGACAAACTCAACCTAAAAGATGCTTCAAATTGCTGTCTACCTGTAGCCAGTAATCACAGCTGTTCCTGATCACCCTCTCAGGTAGAGGTATCACATTTACTATTTTGTACTATTTTGGCCATGCTGATACAGCTAATTAAGTCGTTTCATGTCTGGGGCTTGAGTGAGAAAGCAGAAAGATGTGCGAGGAGTAGTCAGAAAATCTGAGGAAGGAGAACAGAAGGTAGAAAAAGGGATGTGTGTATTACAGACTAGAATTAGAGAATAGTTGATGTTGGAAGGCAGCTTCCTCAGTCATGTAGTCCAACCCACTGTTCAGAGAAAGGTCAATTTTGATGTTGGATCTGGCTTTGTAGTTCAATCAGGTGGCTCAGGCTTCATCCAGATGTCCCTGGGAAACATGTTCTGGAGTTTGACAGACATTATGAATTCATTTTTTCCAAATATCCAACTGAAATTTCCTTTGTTGCAGTTTGTACTTGTTATCCTTCTTTTGTTGTTTACTGCCAAGAAAATGCTAGCTCCAATTTCTCTTCAGTCATACACTGGGTTGTTGAAAACAGCAGTAAGATTCTTCTTTAACCCTTCCTTCTTTAGGCTGAACAAATCCAGCTCTCTCGATCAGTACTAATCATCTTGGCAACTACCATCTAAGAAGAACAAGTGAAGTGTGAACCTCCCAAGATCCTCCTGTGATGTTCCACATCTCTCCTGTTGCTCTGGTGTTATTGTTCTGCAACATAGAGCTTACTTTTACTTTTAATATATGTGTGAAATGTTGCTCTACCCCATGTGTGCAGAGTCTCTCCTGTGTTTTCTTGAACTTGAGTGTTAAGATAAAAATCCAAACTAATATTGCTTATTAGAAATCTCTCTAGGACTTAATTGCATAAAATTAAAATATGCTTTATCACTACCAAAAGACATTTTTAGTTGCTGCTTTAAAATTTAAAAAGCATCGTGCATGTCAATACAAAACAAATAAAACCCGTCTCCTTATTAATATATGAAAGAGTGATCTATAGTTTTCTCTGTATACATCTGTGTTTATAGATATATATTACACTGACTTGTTTAGTAAAAATATTTCTAAATTATGCTGGGTAGCCCAGGTAACAGCTATAATCTGAAACACTGCAGCTCTTGTTTCAGTGGGTATAAATGAATAGTCAAACATTCAGGTTCTGTTCTTACAGGTAGGATATGCTTATCACTGGTGAATAATGGTGACAGTGCCTTTCGTAAGAAATTCTGGGCTTTTTCTCTTTTTTAAGATTTTTTTCTTTTCGTATTGTCACCAGAGATTAGAAATTCAGAATTTAGAAATTCTAAATTTTTTTGCTCCAAAATATGTGCTATGCAATTTCCACTGACTCAGAGTACCCTTTGGGTTGAGAAAAAACAATTGAAGTTAAAAGCTTTATTCTCCAGTTAATGTTAGTGGTTATGCTGGGGCATCATAAACTGTCTCCAAAATAGTTTCCTTTAAAAACAAGGTAAAGCATGATGTAAATTCAGTTTCAGGCTCTAATGGAAACTCCCAGATCCCTGCTTCTTAACTATCTGTCTGTATAACTTCTTTTAAAAACTTTCCAAGGTTTCAGCAGTTAAAAATACTTCTTTCCAGTCTGACTTCTCCACTCCCCCCCCCCTTTATTTTTTCCCCCAGGATTTTTGTTTCCCAAAGTGTGTTCAGATATATGACATCAGACTCATGGTCAAGGTTAGCCTGACCTCTCATCACATAAAATTTGGACTGATTGACATGCCATAATGTATATAATAAAAAGCCAGATAAGACAATCTTAAGAAAATAATTTCATCATTGATAATAGGTGTTTGAAGAATTAGAGAAGGAGTGAGCAGGTTGTGAGAGTTATGCGTGACATTTGAGAGACTGGAGAAAAACAAGGCTGAGAACTCTAGTTCATTATCAAAAGCTAGAAGATTTAAGATGGTTTGAATAAATTGAGAAAGACTTTTGCTTTTATTTTTGAACCACTTTACCTTTAAACACCTTTCACAGCTTCTAATTCTCGTTGTGTTGTGGCAGTAATCTCATTATTACTTTACTAAGTCACCTTCTTTGTGGAAAGAGTGATTTCCGGAAGTCCACAGTGTGTCATTCCATGCTCCAGCAACCTAAAATAACTCAGAGATTTGTGTTAAATAAGAATCAGCAAACCTCATGGAGTCAAATGTTGAGTCATCTTCCAGGTAAACAAATTGTCTTACTTTTTCTCCCCTACAACTGTAAAACAAGGGTTTTTCCATTGATATTTATTAATAATTTTCTGGCTTGCACTTGAACTTTCTTACTTTTTACCTAAAATAATTTTTTAAACATTTTTTTTCTCCACAAGGTTGATCTGATTTCAAAAAGTAACACCTTTGTCTCGTCCAAATGAAATATTTTACTAAGCTTAAGTGTGGAGGAGCTTCGCAAATCTTAGACTCATCAGTAATAATTCAGATTTCATAAAATATCAAAAAGAGAGCTGTCAGAACGTCCCTTCTGTTTATTTTGACAATAACTAGGAAAATATATTTTATTTTACACAGGAAAAAGATTTCTCAATTTGGGAGAAAAAACTGTATCTGTGACTCTTAATTATTCTAACTCAAAAAATGTCTTGAGAAATGAATGAATCATAAATATGAGTAGCTATTACAGCACTAAACATTTCCTTAGCCTGATTAGCAATAAACCCAAGAACTGACATAATCTATCTACTCAATCTCTTTATTTAATGGGAGGAAGCCTGATAATTCAGTAAGAATTAAATATGCCCTATAATTGTTAAGAATAAATTTCAGCATCAAATGTAGAAAGCTTATTTTGGATAGTGAAAATAATTTAACGAAAAGTTTATATCTTATTGTTCATAACGATGATTCTCTTATCTGAGTAATTAAAACTAATAGTCTGTATTTTGAAAAAAAAATCCACGTAGAACAAAGATTCCTGAATCTCACTTGGTCTCCCAGAGCAACCTAAGAATCTCAGATATATACACTTTAATTCTGAAAAAAACAGAGACAAATGTTTATAAAACATTGTCTTCTGAAAAGTACATTTGGAAACTACTGAGTCTTTTTAAATTTCGGTACCATGAAAGAATGTCCAAAAAATCTTTCTGTGGATTGCTTGGAGAAATAAATACCTCAGAAACTACATCTGGTGTTACTAAATTTACCTAGGAAGATCTGTTTTCTTACATAAAATAACAGTTAAAATAACAATGACGTGAAGTTAGGTATTGTTTAATTTACCTTTTTAATGCCTTTTTGTTACTCAAATGAACCATACTGTAGACAGACAGAATAGCAGGTCAAATCAACCAGAGGAGCTGTTGCATATGTCTTCCTTTATTTTGTTTAATTCCTTAGTGGAGTATAGAAAGGTATTTTGGAAAAACATTAGAAACTGATTCAGTATACTGGATCTAAATCTGATTAAAAGGCTTTTAAATAGCTACAGGGTGCTGTGAAAAAGTAGCAGGATTTTCTCGTAATGATTCGATGAACAAGTATTGACATTTAATTTTCTTTCTCTTGTTCCTTTACTCTCTGAGTCTTGGACACTCAATATTACTCTTATTAAGTTTTCTCATTCTTACTTCAGAAATTAATCAGTTGGTCTGAGCATTATGCAAATGGGGCTAGGTGATATCTCCCAAAATGGCATGTTTACAAGGAGTTGTCAGGCCATTACCTTACCATTAAGATTATGTGACCATTTCTCTAACAAAACCATCTTGCACTCAGTAACTTATGTTTTTGATGAACTTTCATTTTTAGGGAAATGAGTCCTTCTGCAAACTGTAAAATGGGAAACGGACTCTCTCTAGGAAATGTTGCTGTCTTGTTTTTTTCTGGTGCTAGGAAAGTATTTTATCTTAGTATTGTGTGATTTGGTATACTACTTATATAGAATTTGCTTAGCATAAGGTGCTTAGAATTAGTTGCTAAGTTTGCTGAAGCCTTAGGCCGCAAGCTGTGAGCTTTCACCTAGCTCTGTTGAACTTTTACCTAGTTAAGTAAAAGAAGGCCCTAGAGCCAGTTCAAGCTGGAAGATAAGGAAGCTACAATTTCAGCAGAAGCTGCAACCTTAGAGATAAGAAAAGAAACATCTCGACTAGAAAAAAGGAAGGGAACCAATGAAGAATTGGAAGACTCCAGACCGTAACACTACTATTGATCTGAACTGTTGTATGAGGGGTGGGGAACATCTATGTGTAAGGGTATGATTGCCCAGGGATTTCTTTGCTCAGGATCCCTCTTTGGAAGTACCCAGCTTGAGCTGTAGCGCTATTAACAAATACTAATTTTACAGAGTAATTTATCTTTTGGCTTATTGATTCAGCAGAAACCTAAAGTTGAACTCTGTTGTGGTGGCTGGCGTGTATAATTTCCAAAACAGTATAAATCTGCAGACACAAAAATAACGGAAAACTCTCTCCAATCTAATATCATACTTCCTAGTTAATTTTTGAAAATTAGTTTTACATGAAGTCTGAAAACATCTGCTGAAACTAAGCTGTATCACTAACTTAGGGATGACATGACATTTCTGCAGATGACTCACTTGAACAGGTCTACTCTGATCCTTTCAACTTTCTCTCTAGTACTGGGATTCTCATTTGACATTCCTATAAAGTCCCCATTCCTTCTTGGGGAATCCTGTTTTTTGAGCTTCCATCATTAAAATTGACATAATTTTAGAAGAAAAGCTTTGGAATAGACCTTAATGTATCCAATTGTCTGTTCTCTGGACTTTCTGTATCTTTCTTGAAAGACAGTTGTTCAGCCAGCTTGTTCCATAATACTAAGTTTCACGTATGCTAATATAGTTTATTTAAATATATTGATTCATATTTAGTTTGAATAATTCATTACAAATTCTGATATTTTTATTGCACAAAAACTATCTACTTCTCACTATTGCTAACAAATTATTATTCTGTCCTCTTTTCTACGTATAGTTGCATCTTATTTAAACAATTTCCGATCTTTCAAATAGTGCTGCATTTTTATCCTTTCTTCCAAATCCATGAAGTTCTTCCATCTGTAAATGCAGATATTTTCTTCTTCTTTCTCCTTTTCATTAGTACATTGAATAGCAGTGATTACAAAACCTACTCTGGCAGAACCCTTCTGGACACAACCATCTAAGTTAAAAAAGAATATTGATCAGAATTTTGAGTGTTTTCATAATTAATTCTATGCCCATTTTTAAAGTATTTTCATCTAAAATGTATCGCCCTAAAATCTTTTAGACATTCTCATAAGATAGAATCAAAATCTTTCTCATACTTGAAATATACTGCACCTATTTCTTCCCAAACTAACAAGTTTTATTATTCCAGTGGTTTCCTATTAATTTCATTTGTTAAGCCCTTGTTTATAGTTTCTCGTCCTTTTCTCCTACTCCCCCTCCAAAGATGCTGTAAATATTTCTCTTCTTCCAGGCTTACTCCTTGTGAGTTCCAAAGCTTAGCTGTTAACAACTCGGAGACAATCTGCATAGGTTTGCAGAGTAATTTTTAGCAATCCTCATGGCTTCCAGCTGATTTGAGAAAAAATACTTTATCTAAGCAGCCTATACACTGTTCTTTCAATATTCTAGTTTATGTTCTTTCTCCTTTATTCCTGTCTGTTGTGTCAATCATCTGCTCTGTATGTGTGTGATTTAGATTCAGTCACAGATTGGGACTGATGTAATGGAGGACACTTTTAAATATATTTCCTGTAATTGGTGAATCAGGCATATTCCAGAGTCAAGCCCATGGTCACAGTTCCCTGAAACAGAAGATTTAACTTTATAAGATTTTTAAGTAAAACAACCTTCTTTTGTGAGACTTTTGCAAGGTCCTGTCTTTTTTGCTACAGCCTTTGCACAGATCTCTCCAGCTTTTTTCTGTCCCATTCTGAGCAATAATTCGAGTTTTCAAAGTTTGAGCTCTTTTCTTTCTCTCTCTGAGACACGTGGCTATGCCATACCATTATCTCTCCTGCAATTTAAATATTTCACAGAATCACAGAATCACAGAATGTTGGAGATTGGAAGGGACCTCGAAAGATCATCTAGTCCAATCCCCCTGCCAGAGCAGGAACACCTAGATCAGATCACACAGGAATGCATCCAGGCGGGCTTTGAATGTCTCCAGAGAAGGAGACTCCACAACCTCTCTGGGCAGCCTGTTCCAGTGCTCTGTCACCCTCACTGTAAAGAAGTTTTTTCTCATATTCAAGTGGAACCTCCTATGTTCCAGCTTGAACCCGTTGCCCCTTGTCCTATCACTGGATGTCACAGAGAAGAGCCTGGCTCCATCCTCCTGACACTCACCCTTCACATATTTATAAACATTGATTAGGTCACCCCTCAGTCTCCTCTTTTCCAAGCTAAAGAGACCCAGCTCCCTCAGCCTTTCCTCATAAGGGAGATGCTCCATTCCCTTCATCATCTTCGTGGCTCTGCGCTGGACTCTCTCCAGCAGTTCCCTGTCCCTCTTGAACTGAGGGGCCCAGAACTGGACACAATATTCCAGATGCGGTCTCACCAGGGCAGAGTAGAGGGGGAGGAGAACTTCTCTCGACCTACTGACCACCCCCCTTCTGATACACCCCAGGATGCCATTGGCCTTCTTGGCCACGAGGGCACAGTGCTGGCTCATGGTCATCCTGCTGTCCACCAGGACCCCCAGGTCCCTCTCCCCTACACTACTCTCCAGCAGGTCAGTACCCAACTTATACTGGTGCCTGGAGTTGTTCCTGCCCAGATGCAAGACTCTACACTTGCTCTTGTTAAACTGCATTAGATTTTTCCCCGCCCAAATCTCCAGCCTGTCTAGGTCTCGCTGGATGGAAGCACAGCCTTCTGGCGTGTCAGCCACCCCTCCCAGTTTCATATCATCAGCAAACTTGCTGAGGGTGCACTCTACTCCCTCATCCAAGTCATTGATGAATATATTTCTTAAAGTGGAGGTAAATTTAAGTCCATCTTTTCCCTTGGAATCTAGACTTCTTCTGTTGACTCTTTGACATAAAATCTAGAGCAATTCTGGGGAACTAGGTTTTGACCGCTACAAGTACTGAGAAGCTATTTTATGTTTTTTCTGTTCAGTAAAATAATTCAAATAGACTGTAAGACTGACATTGAAAGTGGAAGATAGAAAGATATGCCCCATGTCCTGAACAAGGTAGGAGCCTTGAAATAAACTGAATGCAAACTGTCAACCAATTAGGTAATAAACACTATAGGAAAATGTGTATGCAGTAGGAACAAATAAAGAAACCACATTAGTTGCATTTCTGAACTTTTGAGTGCTTGGCTTTGAAGTGTTCCATACAAGGATTTTGTTATAATGCATTTTACAAGTTAGCATACTAAGACACTGTGGACTTTTCATTCATATTTGAAACAGTTTTGATACTGTAAATGCCAATCTGGCTCCTGATTTCAGCATAACTTTTACAATTGTTATAGCTTTTTATTTTAATACAGATGAGTTATAAGCCAGTTACCTTGAAAAAGTAAAATGAAAGACTATGCCTCATGTAAAGGGAAAACAAGAGATTGCCAGGATGTTAAAATGGTAAACTTGCACTAAAAAGATTTTTTTTGCAGAAGAGATATTACAACAAGATAATTTGCTGTAAAAAGTTTTATTTCAGCAAACCTTTTCCGTAAAGCTCTTTTATCAATGTTCTTATATCTTCTGAACAAAGCAAGGTTTTCATTTTTTGTAATTCTGATTGTGTACTTTTATCTTGTGTAGTAAGACATGTCCTGTCTTATTGCACTTTCACAGATGGTGATGTGTTTTCCAGTGTTTAGCACAAGAAGTAATTAAGAGTATTATAAGTTTGTTTCTGTCTAATAATTCTTAGTTTTGAAAAAGATATGAAGAAATAAAAAATAAGAAAACCCTCAAAATCTTATTGTTTCATTTTAATCTTAAAATAAGTTTAAAAATTTGCATGTGATACTCCAATGTTTTTCTTGTAGTATGTTAATACACTTAATGAGCAATAAGAGCCGATCAAGTCGTCAAGGGACAATTTCTTGCGTGTCTTTATAAATGTATGATATTTGTCCCAAAGAAACAATGAAAGAAATAATGCTGCTCAGCTTATAATTTTATTTTCATTTTTATATTTCTTCGTGCACTAAAAAGTTGTAAATGTTGAACTGATATGAGGCCAGATTGATTTTGTTGCCTTTTAAATAAAATATATTTTTTGTCATCTCTCAGTGACAGCTTTCTGACACAAAAACAGTCATTAATGGTGTTTTCCAGGTGGAGATGGAGAAGAGCAAAGCAACAAGCTTAAAAAAATGGATATAAATGTCAGAAATCAAAGACAGTTCTCTTGATCCTCACTTTTGCGTCTTGTCTGATATATCAGTGATTTCCCCTTAGATGCAGAAAACTTCCCTAGGCACTCATATGCCTCTGAGGTGGGAACGGGTTTGATACAAAGGCATACAGGGTTCTGGAGCAGATGGTCTGTGGTTATGTGCAGACCTATTAGGTTTTGGAGTGGGATCCAAGTCTTCTTAATACTTAGGTTTTATTTCATTATTACTGTAGAGTAATTTATTAATATTTCACAAAAAACAAAGAACAGACAGTACATATTGTTTATGTTCACAGATATGGCTGTAAAAGCACTGGATTCAATGTCAAGCTTGTATCTAAAGATGGCATCAAAACATCTGCAAAAGGAAATCAAGATAAAGAATGTGGTAATGAAATAAGCAGCAAGACTGTAGTAGTGCTTCCCTGAATTACATTTCTTTTCAACTGATTGTACTGGGTCAGAGGAGAGAGAATACATTCAGTGTGTTTATTTTTTTCTGTGGAGATTGAGTAATTTATTTTTTGTTGATAAAATAACTTTATTTACTAGTGTCTTGGGTCAGGACCACCATCATGTCACAACCCCTCTCCCCCTCCCCTCCTGGTAAGATGGGGAAGGATAAGAAAAAGTGGAACCTCATGAGTTGAGATAACGATGGATTTTTAAAAATACCACACGAGGAAAGCAAAAGAAAGAATATAACAACAAGTCAAGATATAGAATACAATGGAAAACACCGATACAATGAATATCTCACCACCAAGGGCCTCACAAAAAAGAGAGAGCCCTCTCCGGCCAGCTTCCCCTTATATCCTGGGCATGACAACAGCATGGTATTGAATATCCCTTTGGCTATGCCCACCTCCCAGCTTCTGTGAGGAATTAACCCTATCTCAGCTGGACCCAGGACAACTAGGGATGAAGTTTTAACCTGTGGTACCTTTGTATATGCTTGTTACTCTTATTTCCTTATGCTCTCTTTTTAATATCTTTATTTTGTACTCTTCATGCTATATATTTTTAACTTAAAAAAAGGGTGCTTTCCTTGCATTTAGGCCAGTAGCACAGGGAAAATATCATAAACACAGTCACAGCAGTTCAGCTCAAAACAGCAATGAAGCATTCAGTAACAAAAGTTTGAAAAAATAGTTATAAACTAGATGTTGCGTCACCAGTGACATAATGTTTCAAGCTTCTGAGTGACAGACAGTCCAGAGCAAGCTGGCAGCATTGATCAACGAGTAAAGAAGGTAAGATTTACCAGTCTGTCACCGTGGAGTTACTACCTTGTTACTTTATTCAAAACCCAAACACAAATTTTGATTTGAAACCTCTCTTTCCTGAGTGTTGTGTATTTTAAATGGTATTGGTCAGTTCTCAATTAACATGAAATATTGGTATTTTTTAAATCTTTCTTCAATAACAGAAAGCAATGACAAACTTAATGAAACAAGGCAAGTAGGATGCTATTAGTGTTTTTCAAGGTGGCTGCAAATCACTAACTTATTGTGTATTTCCAATCACGTTTTTAAACACCAGTCAAAATATAATGATGATAGTTTGAAGTAATTGGCACCAGAAAAAATGACACTCTCTCTGCCATTTAACAACTAATATTGGTAAAGATGAGGTAAATGTTCAACGATACATGAAGCCAAAAAATATTTGAGTTGGATTCAGTTCAAAATTCAGAGACAAAGTTGGATGTCTGAGTTCAGTGTAACCTGCAGAACCATTCAGCTGTCACCTACTGGCTCACATTTTGGAGTGATTGTAATCTCAGATCTATATCATTTTTCTCTCTTCAACGTTGCAGACACATGGAATTTTACTTGATTTTTATAGTTATTTTCCAAAATGTATCAAGTAACTCGGTTTTAGTTGGTAGCAGTGTGTTTTCATTTGGGGGTTTAGGGGTTATTTTTAACCAGGCCTGTAATGCTCACATCACACCCATAGCGGGAAACCTGTTTCAGTCCACATCTTTCTTAAAATATTGACCTTTTCTTAAGGTACAAAAGTGAATGTGCTTTACAGTAACTTCATCTGTGTAGAAGTGAATAAAAAGCTCATACATCTATGGCTCTCTGCCAGTGAAACCATTAAATTTCACAAAGGTGTAAGCAGGATTTCCTGGAGGGAGATGGGCTCTATAAACCTTTCTTTAAGGAGACTTCATGGAAATATTAGGCTAAAATATTTTTTTCTGGCTTAGGTAAAGGATTCTGCGAGTTTGCTTGAACTCCTACTGATGAAAAGCTTTGGAGCTACCATTAAGTTCAATTACATTCCTCATCCTTGCTGGAGCCCTTTCTCAGTCTAAACGCTTCTTTGGACCTCACAGCCCTGCTGTTTATCCACCAGCATCAGAAAATAAGGCAGTCTTTTTAACACATCATAATGCTGTAATGTATTCCTAATAGGTTATATTTGCCGTGGTACAAATCAAAGGTCAGGCGACAGGTAGTCTCTGTAGTTACAAGGACTGGGAAAGAGAAGACAAGCGTAGGGGTGATTAGATAACTATTTTCTCATTACTTTCAGTATCTTTGCATTTTGAGCACTTGTGAAAATCTAAGTATCTGGGAAAGTTTCCAGGAAAAGCTTTCTGCACTGTGACTCCTTTTAATAGTGTCTTCAGTGTAATATTGTGTGTGTTGTCTCTCTTGAATCAGGCAAACAGCCTATTGAGTTTTATCTAGAATACAGCATGTAAAGACCTTCCCAAATTGTGGTTATCTCACAGCAGTAATTTATATATTAATTTTTATAGTCTTGACAGTAGACCCTCAGCCTTATTGGTAACCTCATTATATTGCATAATCGGTAGCTTTTCCCTACAATTTGACCTAAATATATTTTGGGGGTGGGGGTGAGGGGAGAGGTTGTTGTTGGTGTTTCTGAATGTTTGAAGTATATTTTAGATTTGCTGAAATATTTTAACTAAAGTACTATTTTGAATTTTCGTGTGATCTGTGACAGGAACATAAATGTGCAGTCAGAAAAGCTATCTGACAATTTTGGATGTAAGAAAAGAACATGGAAAAAAAAAACCCTCTTCTTCAACTCTTAAGAAGAAATAAATCCAAACTGAAGTTATGAGACACAGTCTGGAAATAATTTTAGAGACTTTGTAAAACCATAACCCAATAATTTTTCTTATTTACAAATCCATTGCTTTAGCATGCTTAAAAATGCTTATATTCTGTTTTCCTTTTTATAAAAATTTTATTTAATAACAAGTATTTAAATACATAGTATTAACATTTGAGTAAAGATAAAGAAGTGAATGTTTTAGTTCCTGGTAGAGAAACCAGAACAGTCAAATGAAAGAACAAATCAGTCTTTTGGATTTACAGACTAATATTGAAAGAGCATGTATTCTTGATATAAAAACCTTATTCATGGACTAGGCTTAGGTTGCATCTTTGGGATTTTGATTTTTCTCTAAGGAGTGGTGACAGATTCTGTTGTCATTTGGGTAAAGTTCTGCTACATTCAAGTTTTTGCAGTATGAGGATTGTAGAAGCTATGTAGGAATGACAGAGAAAGTTGTACAGGAACACTGCTAAAAAGAGGGCAAAAAATATATAATATAGTCATGCTACATGTTGTTTTTTTTTAAATGGATTTAAAATCTTTATTTATGTAGGAAGAGGACAGAAATGTTATTGATCAGTAAATCAGCTATTCCAAAAGGTTATGGGAGATTAGGGAAGCTGTTCAGATGAAAACAGAAATAGGCACTTTGATGACCTCCATATAGAATAGGTAAATGTTGCCTCACTGTGTGACGGAAACACAAAATATTTTCAGCAGGACAAAATACTTAACTAAAAAAGAGCCACTCTGTGGCAGTAACTATAACAAATTCTTAGGAGGAATACAAAGAAAAAGATACCCTTCAAAATGTACGTGTCATGTCTAAACAAAAGAAACAGGAAAAATATAAAGTTCAAAAATATGTGTAACCACAGGAAAAAAAAACTTCTTAAAAAAGACAACAAAAAAAACTCTAAAGAGCTTGTTGTTAGAGGCATAAAAGCTAGAAAAAGAGATTTCTTCAAACACATAGAAAAGTAAATGTGACCATGGTACAAAAAGGACTTTTAAGACTATGATAGAAAACATAAAATCTTTTTGCCATTGTTTACCACAACCAATCTCAAAAGATTATCAGAGCAGAGATATTTCTAATGGAGAAAGATATAATACATGAATTTAAGAATATTTTAAAACAAAATTATGAATATTATAAAACTGTAAGAGTTATATGAATTATTCAAGTGGTTTTATTCAATGAACCTTAGATATGACTCTTATCCTCTATCAACCTCTTTTCTTTAGGAGGCTATGTTGTCTCATGGATTAATAATATAATGAAAGATAGGTGAAAAAGATGGCAAGAATACGTGGTCCCTTTACACAAGAGATGTAGGGTACCTGTGTGTTGCAAAGGAAATAATGAAGTTGAATATATTAATAAATGATCCAAAATTTAGAGTTGAAATAGAATCTTACAGAAAGGTGTCGTGATACCAAGTGACTGGGTATAAGAAATAGGTTTTGCTAACTAAATTTTAAAGTACATGGTTACAAAGTTTCTAAATTTGCAGACATCAACGGCTATTGTTTCTTAGAAAAGAAATCTGGAAACTACTGTGGACTGTAGCCCAAAAACTTTGTTTGCTGTTAGCAGCAAGGAAAAGCACAAATATATCATGAATAATAAGGGAAAAGTTGAAAAACAAACCAAAGCCAGATTCTGGCTACATCATGTCAAAAACTAAGTGCAGTTGATCAGGGAAAGCTTAGGCAACAGGCGACAGGATTTATTGGAGGAATGGGCTGGCTTTCATAGATCAAGGATTCCTTAGTTTGAAAAAAAGATTATTTCAGGGACAATATATGGGAGATAAGTAGACTCACAAATGTAAAAAATGAACAGTCGTATAGTTCTCATAGCTGTCTCTTTATAATTTTCAAAAATTAATTAAAAACATAAAAACTGATGCTTAAAGTCAGTTGAGATCACCTAGTTGAGATCACAAGCCTCTTGATGTCATACATATGTAGTAGAAGTGATCTACTCTCTGCATTTGGGTGTTGGTTGCTGTTATGAAACTGATGTAATAGTACAATCCTACACCGATTCTGATGTAAAGATATAACAATGAGGTTCTGGTTATGTTATTCCTTTACTTTTATTTATGCTGTACCTTATACATACCTATGAATGTATTTATTTTTTTTTTAGTCTTTAAGAGTGTGAGAAGAATTTGTCTCTGCATTCTCCATGAAACTTTTTGTTGTCTTTAACGTGCTTAGTTTCTGACTCTGATTCATTCTTTGGTTTATGATGCTATGCCCACTTCTGGTGAGATCTAATGTTTTAGTCTCGTTACCTCTTCCTCACTTATATTCTTGCATTGCAAGAATGGTATAATCTGTGTTCTTCCACGTGTTGTGGTCAGTTTCTATTGTTCTTTGTTCATTACCTCACTTTCAGTCTTTTCTTCATGATTTTCTCTCTATCCTCCCAATCTCTCTTCTTCTTCCCTACCCCCATTACTTTTCCTTTTTCCCCCTGCATTTTCTCTCATTCATTTGACTCCTTAAGATATCAAATATTTAATAAGCTAGGACTGCTTCTCATCAATATATGTAAAGGGTTTATGATCTCTCTTTAAATGATTTAGCCTACCAGTAATGGTCTGGTTGTCAGTCTAAGGTTTGAAGTCTTTCCATTTCTAGATAAATAAGGACAATGCTACTCAATGAAACTATTTCATTGTGAAAAAGAAAATATCACATCTTTGGCACCAAAATCCTTTTGACAGCCTTGGCCTAAACTATTTCAGTAGTTGTTTTAAAAATTAATTTAGAAAAGTTATTAAATATCTTGTCAACCATAAAAATCAAAAGCTTTGTTCTATAGAGCATACAGGGAACATAATTGCTACAAGTCACTCATCATATTTTGAAAGCATGTTGTGTTATATGTTATGTTACCTATCGTTTTTGTGATAAGCACAACTGTACAGTTTGAAAACTGAATATATGTAATGAGGATTTGTAGAAGCCATAAGAAATTTTGCTTTAGACAGTTACCATTATTTCAGCAAGCTCCTACAGGAGAAAAAGACAAGCAAGTTTTACACCTGTTTTTGCCTCAAGTGAGATAACTTTTTTGAAAAACTAGAAAAATCTGTCAGAAAATAAAAAATTGGTTTGTCTTTTGATAACAAATATAGAAAGCTAGAACTTGAAGACAAATGTATGATGAACCCTTTAGTAGGAGAAATACTCAGAGGTACTGTTATTACAAACAAGAAGGTCCCCTTAGAAAAGGCATGACTCACTGCCAAACAGGCATTGTGATCAGCTTTAGCATATTCAAAATTCTTTACCAAATCTGTTGTTCCACAATAAAGTAGTCTAAGCACTGCAGAGCTTTGTACCCTATTCCTAGAGCTAAATTTTGGATTGACACTCTAGTGTTGTTCTATGAAAAATAACGTGGTTGCCCTAACTGCTTGCACAGCCTATGGTAGAATTTTGCCTTTTTCCCCAAAATGCCAAAGTACATAAAGAGATTTTTTTGGCATATGATTTGAAATGCACTTTGAAAATCTAAAGTCTCCTTTTTGTACGTCATCTGAGAAAAGACCATTGATAGGATCTTAATTATGGCACTAGTTCTTATGAAGTTCACAAATTTTTATTTTTATAAAATAAAATATTTCAAAATTATAATGGAATGCTGATAATGCATTGAAATTAACTTTAATCAATCTATCAGTTCAAGAGAATCTAAAGGACTTTTTTCTTATGTTGGCTTTAAGGGACTTGCTAGTTGGGTTAGATTTCGAGATTGTGTCCAGTATACAGTGATAAGAACATGTACATAAAAATGAACAATAACATATTTTTCATGAGAAGACTGGCAAGCAGTTGAGAATTTTATTTGCTCCAATTGTAGTGGAAGAGACCCTCCTAAATGCAAAAAAAATCCCAACCTTTTTTGAAGTGGTAACATGGGAACTGACAATATTTTTTGTGGACATGTAGTGACTAAGATAAGATGACATTCTGTACTTCCCTGTTTCCTTTGTGAGGAAGATTGTGGAATACAAAAATAAGGAGCTATAGTTTATTTGCTAAGAAGGATATGTGGAAGTTCAGCAGAGACTCATTGATTTGATTTTATCCCTGCTGTAATTGTAAGTACACAGAACAATGTTGTAGTAATTCTACTGTGGGTAGTATATATTATGTTTTGTCATTTATAGCAAACATTAGTATTATGTGTAACATTTTAAAAACTGTAGTCTTATCCCATTCCTTTAACATCTTATAAATCGACTGCCATTTTGAGTAGATTTAACAGTAAAACACGTAATATTTTGGAAATGCAGAGTTCATTCTTTCATATTAGATGTGTGCAGTATGGCATTTCTTGTGAAATCAGGATGACGAATTATAAAGCTTTTCTGTGCTTATCCTTTTCATGTGTGTACACATTTTTTTTTTCACAACACAGAGTTACAGATTTGGTAAATTTTGGGATGGAGGATCCTCAGAAAGGACAGTTGAGGAAAGAAATTAATTTCAGAAGGGCAGTTAAAAGAAGAACTCATGTGTGAGAGTGCTTAGGTTTGGCTGCCAAAAATGTAGGGAATCTCTAAGGTTAGGAATGAAAAGGAGCTAACAGCTACTGGGAAAGGGGCAAATGAAGGAAAGAAACAATTTCAGCCTATGATGATTCTTTCCAGCTACAGTTGCAGCTTCTCCTGTGAATGACAACATCTGGCTTGCAAGGAAGAGAAAGGGAATTTTTTTTGTCAGTCAGGGGCTGATTTTCTGGTGTATATTTGCCTTGCTCAGAAGTTAAATACCTACAGAAAGAATGTGTGTAACACACTGGTCCATGTGCTGTACGGGCTCTACCGTGTAGATATTACCAGTCTGATACATCAATACAGCTTCCATACCACCAACAGTTCTTCAATAGTATTACTCATCCAGACTTACTGCAGATATATAAGCTGCCATGTTGCCTATAGAAGCATCACAATCAAGCTATAGTCAAATAATTGTTTCCTTATATGAACAGTATTTTATTGTACATGTCATTTCTTTCAAAGTCCATCCTAGACTTAAGAAAACAATGCAGGAATGAGGTTCCGTTTTCAAATATAAGATATGACTTACAAGTAGGAACAATGATTAGTAATATTTATAGCCTACATAAGTAAAATGAACTAAATCAGCACATATCTATGAATATCCAATGCCAGTTCTGACATTAGAGGAAGCCTTTTTAAAATTTGCTCTGCTCTTATTTTTAGAGATAACACTATAGCAATTAAAATGAGCATATTCCTAGGAGTTCTAATTATATGCAGGATATTTTGTCCTAAAGGTTCAAAACTATAAGAATCAGACTGAATAAATTGATGAGAAAATCTTATTACTCCGTTGGAATGGAGAAAGAAATAATATGCACAATGACTAAATGATAGACTACTACTACTGCTGAAATGCAGAAATTTAGTACTGCAAACTGTGTTGTTATTTTTGGATGGGTACAGTATAAGGTTTTGTGGATGATCTAAGTTGTCCTCATAGGGCCTCATATCCTTTGGGATAATTTTTTTTATATGTCCTCTCATCGAATGTTGTGCTAGTTTAAGCCAGAAGCATTTCAGAGATATATGCTGTAGTTTCATTATTATTACATTGAAAGAATTTAATTATTCTCAGTGATTACAGGCAGCATTTTTACAGAACTCATTTGATAGAAGAAAGGCTGCTTTGAGAACCTTCTGGTGGTAGAGGAAGTCCATAGGCAGTTTTGGCTCTAGGCTTTTGTCTGGAAGGAAGAAAGGGAAGAGGGACCTCTGGTTTACTGGTGCCTCAGAGCTTTTTGATCTCTCCCCATTTACCTGTGAGACCTCTTGCCTTGGGTTTGCAACCACAATTAATGGAAGACTTAGGGAGATATTTGAGGAAGCTTTGTTCTCTTTTGCACTTTCCTGGTAATGAACCAGGACTAAACTAAGAGGGTCTTTAAACTAACAGAGGGGAGATTTAGGTTAGATATTAGGAGGAAATTTTTCACTCAGAGGGTGGTGAGGCGCTGGAACAGGTTGCCCAGAGAAGTTGTGGATGCCCCGAGAAGTTGTGGATGCCCCATCCCTGGAGGTGTCCAAGACCAGGCTGGATGGGGTCCTGGGCAGTCTGCTCCAGTAGTTGGCAACCCTGCCCACAGCAGGGGGGTTGGAACTAGATGATCTTTAAGGTCCTTTTCAACCCAGGCCATTCTATGATTCTACGATTCTATGACTATTTGGTGATTTGGGGGTAAATAGGTGAAAATGTGAAGACTCCGTAAACTGGATTCTTACATGGCAGCCTAACACCACTGATGTAAGCACGTCCAAGAATAACAGTGTCAATCTTCTCTTTATTCATTCCCTACAACAGGAAGGTTTCTGTGCATCCCTGTTTTGTTTCTTTTTTCTGGGTTTCATTGAGATGATGACAAACAAGCTCTAATGTTATATTTTCCAATATAGACTATTCTATTAAAGAGGTCGAAAATGTTGTTTTAAGCGAAACCAGTATTAGTCCCATGTACTGAAAAAGAAAAAAAAAAATTACCTATCTTGAGCTGTTCATTCCATTTCCCATGATGCTTTTAAAGTGATTGTCATGGCTTTGGACAAAGCTTCTTTGTGGAAGGCCAGACCTTTTTCACAAACTGGTTCTTTGTCGTTTTATTGATCCTTGTTCCCTGTGATAGGGATGAAGGACATCACATCCTTTGAGCTATGATGTGATAAGGGGCATCATATGCTCTTTGAGATGATTTAGATATTAGCTTGTTTTCACACATAAATGTACATCTTGTGATGGATGGAATAACTCAGCTCCAGGTGCTTAAAATAATATTCAAGAATTTTTCGGAAAATAAACTGATTAAGGCAACAGATTGCAATGCGATACAGACTATAGCAATTAACTTCATAGACATTTGAAAAGAATTTTCGAATGTTTCCTGCAAGCTGTTTAACAGAGATGTTGAACCCAGTGAGATAAATCAGATTCTTCTGTAGCAGTTAGCAGTGAATAACAGCTAAACTGGTATCCTTCTGTTAGATCATTACTCAGCATACTCTTGCTGAGTAGTGAGATTCTGAAACAAAACTAAATAGTCTGGCTAATGAGTGCTGGGAAGACCTAATGAAAACCTGCGTGAAAATCTTGTGAGTGTGACTGGGTTGCATTTGTTTGTTTAATTCTCCTAGGGTGTTGTATGCTATGTTTTGTTGCAATGGGCACAGCTGGACATGGGTAGGAAGCAGGCTGCCTGTTTGCCTCACCCCAACTGATGTTTTCTGGCTCAGCCTAAAACCTCAGGAGAGGACACAAAGGGGGATTGCTGAGCAGTTTTCAGGGAGAGCAAATGCTACAGGGACAGGAAATGTCAGTGACTCGGGAAGTAGCAACACCACAACATAAGTACACACTGAGAGACTTGCAAGAAAGCATAGGGAGTGGAGCAGCTTCATCAGGGGTGGAGCTAACAAGGAAGATGTCTTACCTGAGGGCATGCCGAGTTCAACAATATAAATAATGTTATTTGACACTTCAATGAAGAGATGCAACCATACTTCTGACTTTGATCTCCTTCATTTAGAGGGACTTTGGTATCAAAGTCTTAAATCAAACTTGTTTCCTGATGTCCTGAGAGAAGCTCAAAACAAAGAGTTTTTTAGTTCCATCATGGATCAAACCTTTTGAATGAACCTTTGAATCAATTGAGAACAGATTAATTTGAAGCTGAACTGTAATTCTAATCTGATGTTAAACCTGAACGGCAAATTGCAGATTTTTTTTTTACATACACTAAAAGTTAAAGCAGGCTTTTTTTGGTAAATCTGGGATTTTGATTCAGATACAAGTTTTCTCCTCAGTGAGTGATACTGAATCCAAGGCTTAGTTTCAGTCTGCAGCAGGATAGTTGAAATGACATAAATAAAATTTATTCTAGTTTACGGAGGATTTTAGGTACTACATACTGATCTGTACTCACCTGTCTTAGGAGAAGGCAAAATTGCATTTCAGGAAAATATGTGCATAACCTAGAACAGGAAAAAAAACTATAAAGATTTCCAATATGTCTATATACAAACGGATTTAGATGGCCTGAAGTAGCATATTTGAAATTAAGACTGATTTTTAGCAATTTAGTACAAAAATGGAACCCTGAAAACCGTGACTCTTTATGTGATAGAACTGAGTACGTTCACAAAAGCTGTGCAGGTAAGGAGGTAAAGGTTATTTTTCAGTTATAACAGGCCAAATACAAGTTTTGATGTAAAACCTGTCAGCTAGTTAACTGTTTCAAAATGCTTTGCCAGCAGCATAAATCTACTAAATAATAACAAACAACTGTACCATTTCTTTCTCAGATTATTGTGTAAAAGTCTAAACCCTTCATGGTACAGCATACGAATGTGTCTTTTGAAAGTGCTATGAGCAATGTCATTTGATCAAGCATTCACAATTCTTTTCCTGAGTCATTGCCTATTTTAGGAGTCCATATTAATACATTCCACTGATCAGTGAGGTCTGGTAAAAGACACCTTTCAGGACAGGCTTTTTGATATATACATATATAATTTTATATACATATATATATATACATATATTTCATAAAATGAAGAAAACCACAGGTAAAGATTACAGACACAAATTCACAAGAGTGGATGAAAGGGTACCTTTAACTTAAAGCCAGTCTGGGAAAATGAGCTGCTTGATATCTGGTTAGTAGTGCTGATCCAATAATGCAGGCAAGGTAATATTTGTTCAAGTACAAACTACATTTGCCCCTTTGAAATTCAATTAATCAATGTGATTGTAAGTATGTATTCTTGTTCTCCTAATTCCTTCCTGAATAACTATTCATACATAATGGTGCCAACATTCAATGGCAGTTTGGATTTGTACAGAGATTTAACAAAAGCCAAGGGCTTTCTGCAAGAGGATAAATATAAGAAAAAGTAGCCTCTCTTTAGTGAAAAGACAGTGGTGGGAAAACTAAGGTTTTTTAAACAATCATGTAGGTGTTGAATAAATTAAGAAAATAGCAGGATATTCAAAGACGGAGATGAAAGAATTGAAAAATAAATTCCAAAGCAAAAATCCCCAAGTCTTCAGTTATTTTACTAGATGTCTGAATGTGTGTGCATTCTGTGAAGGTCTCTATTCTTAGAGGAAAAAAATACGGTAAATTTTACTTCTGTAAAGTAGAATATGGCAGTCAATTTTTCTTTGCTGATGTATTTAATTGGAAATTCATGTCCAGTTTCTTACCTAGGGTTATTCTAGTTTCTTTCACTGATGGTGCTTTTCGTTTTTTTCAGAAAAGACCCCGACCTTAATTCTTCCTCCATAAAAGTAACATGTATTTTGCTGAATAAATTTAATTATTTCTTTATTTCTACATTTATTAGAGTTCCTTATCATTGACATTGTGCACGTCGTCCATAAATTCCGGCTTGTTTTTATATTTGATATGCATATGCCCCTACTGCTTCCACATGAGAATTTAAAAAATGGAGCAGACACTACCCTTTACCTTCTATAGTTGTAGCAACAAAAGGAAGTAAGGGTAACAGCAGTTTCAGTGCTCAGCTTATGTTTGGATGCTTGTTCGTGGATGTTCTGTGATCTACCTTTCTCCCTTACCTTCCTAATTTGAATGTTAAAATTATATTTAACTCCAGAAATTATTTTACACATTCTCATCCAATGTATGACGAAAAAGTGATCCTTTTGTTAGTTATCAACACAACAAGAAAAATGGATATAGATATATAGATTTAATTTAGAAAGGACAGCTCAATCCCAAAAATTTGTGAAAAAGTCATACCCAAAGCCTCAAACCCATAACTTAATTCCACTAAGCCCAACATGTTAATTACTTGAGTTCTTCTCCAAATTATTTGCATGACATAAGGAAGCTACGTACTCTGCTCATAACAAGTGTTGCCCAGTGCGTCTTTCATATTTCTGTCTCTCTTCAGAATTCACCATGTCTTTTTGCTCATAGCTGGCTTTGCATGCACTCATGTAAAAAGAAGCATGAAGAATTACAAGATACAGAAGCAAACCGAAGATTTGAGAGTTCATGCGTGCAGGATGCATGTAAACCTGCAACAGGATCAGTTGTTGCTGCATCTGGAAAAACCAGAGTTACTTCAGTGAGACGGTTTTTACTTATTCTGCCTTCAGTAACAATTCCTTCTAAATGGAGCAGCCTGCATATTTTATTAAAAACTTGTTACATTTTTCTATGCTTTTAAGATATTCCAGAAAAATAGATTTCTCAATATTCTCAGTATTATTTTCCCAAACACCAATTTGTTATTGCAAATTTCCCCCTTTGATTTACTAGTGTGATTAATTTATTATTATCTGTCCATGACATTTGTAATTTACAGTACTTCAACAAGTTAGCACACCTCATGACAAAATCACATCAAAGTCACAGTTTGAATTAATTCATTAACTAAAGAATCTATCCTAATTTGATTTCTTTTCAACAATTGTCAGTGATAGTGTCTGCTGTCAGCTAATCTTAGTTATTTAAAACAACAGCAACAAAAGATAATGGTTAGCTGAGTAGGATTACATTGCTTTAAGGCTTGGAGCTGATCTTAACAGCTAATGATATGTGTGTTGCAATTAGTTCTGATATGATGTTCAGATTGCATTTCCTTGATAAGGAAAGAAAAAGGCATCAGAGATTTGACTATATAGGCTGTTAGTCATTGTGCAGTTGATGGCAATGATTCTTTTAAACTAAGTATCCAGGTTCTGCAGTGGGATTTATATAATGTGATCTTTGATTATATGTGGACAAATCAAGCATGCTGAAGGCTCAGGACTGTCACACTAGGAATAAATCCTAAGATAGCTAGAAAAAATATAATTTTGATTTAACAGAATGAAATATTCAAAACCAGAAGCCTATACATCTTTGAATATTTTTTTGTGTTTAAGATTTTAATTAGCCTTACGTTTTCCTTTGCAAATTAGTAATTTTCTTTGTTTCAGAAAAGCCTATTCTCCTTCTTTCCTTCCCTTTATGATCTTGTTTTCTCCAATCAAAGAGTTATAATGTTTAATTATTCATGAACAAAAATATATTCTTTAGACATATATGGAATTACAAGCTCTCTGGAATAACATAGATGCAGGGCTGACTTCTACTCATGATAAATTAGTGTAATTTTGGAATGGCTTAATAAGAATGAGTGATATTCAAATAGGAAACAGCAGAATTTTTAGTAACATTATCCTGTCCCCCACTACCTGTCAACCCCAAACCAAAGCAGAAGACATGAATAATATTATTGGGAGGGATTTCTGTTTATCTAACATTTTTTTCACTTTTAAGTGTAATCATTACCTTTTAAGTGTTTCTATAATTACATGGTGTGTGCTAACACTATCTTAGATGCAGACACCATTATCCATAGCTTACTCTTTCTAAAGAAAAGTCCTGAAAACTGAACTGTCTCATCTGAATTTGCTATGACTATACAAATTGCCACTACTTAAAAAAAAAGTCAGCAAACCAAAAAGTTATATATAAAAGAATACTTGAAGTCTAGCTTTAAGCTGAAGAAAATTCAACTCAAATTTTATTAACATCTATGTAATAAATAAGTGTTGCTTTATAAAATGTTAGTGCTGTACCATCTTTTTTTTTCCTTTTCTTTACACAGAATTCAACATTACCAAACACAAACATTTTTGCAGTGTTCATTCTCTGTCTTCCTCTGGCCAAACAAGATAGTGAATTCCTCTTGGCATGACATGCAGCTAGCACAGAGGTTTCAGTTATTCAACTGACCAGCTCCTTCACACTCTATACTGAAACATTCACAACTTTAACAGGTGAAGACCCGCTTTGCTTAATCAGACTCTCAAGGCAAATTGCATTATTTTTTTTCTACTAATCTACATTTTATGCTCTTCTTATCTCTATTTGTCCATGTTGAATTCTGAAGTTACTCTGAAGTTAATTCTAAAATTTACTTCAGTTCTAGGAATAGATTCATAATCATATAGTTTAGCTTGTATGCAAATTATATGTTAAATGCAGCGCTTTGGGTAAAATTCCCAGATTCTGCTATCTAAACTGTCTCACTGCATTTAAAGTTGACTCTAAGTTTTACCTTACACAGAGGGAAGGACCACTTAATTTTATGTTCAGTATCAAACTATTTCTCTTGAAATAATGATAATAAAATGAGAATAATACAAACAAAAAAAGTCTTTATTGTAATGTAACTAGCCATAGTGAGCCACCTCCCTGTTACTGAGGTGTGGAACAAAGGGAAAGTCTTTGTATAGAATGGTTTGAGTTGGAAGGGACGGTAAAGGTCATCTGGTTCCCAAACCCCTGCCATGGGCAGGGACACCTTCCACTAGACTCATACAAACCTACCTTGAACTTCTCCAGGGATGGGACATCCACAACTTCTCTGAGCAACCTGTTCCAGTGTCTCACCACCCTCACAGTGAAGAAAAATGTATTCCTCATATCCAATCTAAATCTACTTTCTTTCAGCTTAAAACCATTACCCCTTGTCCTATTGCTACACTCTCTGATAAGAGTCCCTCCCCATCGCTCCAGGCCCCCTTTAAGCACTGGAAGGCTGCTATAAGGTCTCCCTGGAGCCTTCTCTTCTCCAGCCTGAACAACCCCAACTCTTTCAGCTTGTCCTCCCATGGGAGGTGCTCCAGCCCTCTGACCATCTTCATGGCTCGCTGGACTCGCTCCAACAAGTGCATGTTGTTTTTTTTTTGTTGGGGACCACACAGCTGAACACAGTACTCCAGGTGGGGTGTCACAAGAGCAGAGTAGATGGGAAGAATCACAACCTTTGACCTGTTGGTCACGCTTTTGATGTAGCCTAGGACACTGCTGGCTTTCTGGGCTGCAAGAGCACACTGCTGGTTCATGTTCATCTTCTCATCAACTAACACCCCCAAGTCCTTGTCTGCAGGGTTGCTCTCAATCCATTCTCTGCCCAGCAAGTATTTGTGCTTGGGATTTCCCTGACCCATGTGCAGGGCCTTTGCACTTGGCCTTGTTGATAAGGGATGAGAAAATGATGTCATCTACCTGGAATTGTGCAAAGCATTTGACGTTGTGCTGCATGACATCCTTGTCCCTAAATCAGAGAGACATGGATTTGGTGGATGAACCACTCGATGGATAAGAAATTGTCTGGATGCCAGAAGTCAAAGTCTGCGGTTAATGACCCAATGTCCAAGTGGAGACCAGTGACAAGTGGTGTCCCACAGGGGTCAGTACTGGGACCAGTGTTGTTTAACATCTTTGTGGGAGACATGAACAGTGGGATTGAGTGCACCTTCAGCAAGTTTGCCGATGACACCAAGCTGTGTTGTGCAGTCGATATGCTGGAGGGAAGGGATGCCATTCAGAGGGACCTGGACAGGCTTGAGAGGCGGGCCTGTGTGAACATCATGAAGTTCAACAAGGCCGAGTGCAAGGTCTGATCATACAATATAGCACATATCTCACAGTGACTGCCTGTTTTCTGTAAAGTTTTTTGCAAGTAGCATTGCTGTCATGTAACATTAGAATGACCTCAAGTTTAATTAAATCTTGTAAAGCAATATCTGTCTGCCCATTACAGGATGAGTGCTTTTAACTTGCAATTCTGGGTGAAATTTCCTATATCTTTTGTCTTTTCACATTACTGCAAATCTGAATTTTATAATCATTTTTTTCCAATCTTTTTCCCCAGATTATTATATAGTTTATAAAACATATATATGTTTTTACATGCATACAAATATGCCTCCCTGCCCCCTAAGTTATCGATATATTTAATTTTGATGATAACATTCTCTTTGTATAAAATATCTAGTGTGATGATGTGGGAACAGTATAATCTGATAAATATGTCTATTTTCTACAAAAGAAACAAAGATGTGAATCTGTAGTAACAAATCTAAAGTTTCCACGCCCAAATTCCCATAACTGATTATTAAAAAATGTTGTCTGTCCTTGCTGTTTGTTTCCGGTAGGTGACCTTCAACTTCCCTCCAACATACCGAGCAGGTGCAGGTATGTAATAATAAAAATACTATACCTGCACAAACAGTACTCTTCCTTTTGGAATAACAGACCATATACAGTGCTCCTTGGCTCACAGGGCTATGTGGAACAGCAATAGGTGCAATAGTTTTCATGGATCAGATGCACCTTTTGGCACTGTGCTAACTTGAAGTGTGAAATCTTGGTATGATATTCAGAAATGTACCATAAAGCAATTCAAGTTTGTCGTTGGACAGGAGGCATTGAATTAGCTTGTGTTTCCACTACGAATTGCTGCACTAGACTCTAATTTGTGGTTGATTCTGGAGGAAGCTATTCAGTTAAGATAGTTAATGCACAGTATACTTTAACAGATTTTTTTGTTTTCTTTTGCAGTTTAGTGGTGACATATTATCTTTTATATGTGTTTATATATACATTTAGAGAGAGTAGCTGATACCTGGTACTATTTTAAGTTTGGAGATTTTTTGGAGGCGTTATTTTAAACAAAAAAAGGATATGCCGATATTCTTCTTTCCATCCTGGCTGAAATCAGTTATTTCATTAGAAAACATTTTAGACATGTAGATGCATCAACTTTCTATGTCAGCTGAAATCCAGAGACTGACTAAGCTCTTGAAAAAACCCTTAGTATTGGATATTACATGTTGCCTCTTTATCAGATAATGGAAAGCTTTTATTTCAGCTGTTTATGCTTGTTTATATTAGATATGGAGTTTAAATTCTCACTGTCATCTAAACAAAATACATCCATAAAACACAGTTTATTTGACTCATCTTGGTCAGACATCTTATCATATTTATTTTCAGAAGTAAGAGAGAATTTGTTCTCAACTGGTTTCAGCTTACATTGATTGAGACTTTTAAATTTAATTTTCAGTAACCTTCTCTGCATCACAGATGAATCCATGCTGTTTACATTGTGATAAAGATTACTTCATTTTTTACATGAGCTATACTCTGGTGTGCACGATGTGAGCATGATCTTGTCTTTTCTTTTCTAGCCTCATTTTTCTTGTCTTTGTTCAAGCTAGTGTTCTATTTGCTCTCTGCCACCATTTTTTTTTTGTTTCCTTTTGTATCCCAGCAATGAAAACTCAGATGCCAAAGTTAACACAGAAAAGATACTCATGAAACACATATTAAACTGAATTTTGGAAAGAAAGTGCAGATAAGAAGAACAGTGGACAGAAATGTATTTTTCCTGCACTAGCAATGGCAAGTGAGCAGGATAAACACAACATCCAAACTTCATTTGAAAGAGGAAGATTAAAGATTGTATGTAATATGAACATTAGAGAATGCAGACTGTTACTGGCAGTTTTTTTTCTCCAGTTAGGGAATGTTTAGGCTTTGCAAGAATAAAAAATAAAGTACATCTGCCTTGGGATTGCGCTTTTTATCTGTTTCTTGGGAGACCAGGGCAGAAAGGTCTGTGCCTCTTGTAGCAATATTTGAGGGTGACAAAAATTAGATCTGAAGCTACAAACAGCCTTGAAAATCATAAACCATTTTCAGATCCTTTCTGAGGATAACCAGAGGGAAGACTGCCATAGAAACTTACTCATAAGCTCTTGTAATCGCCAAATGGCACATCAAGGAACATAAGGTAGATAATGTGGTAAATAACACTAGAAAAACAGTGAAGATGACATTTTCTGACTGTGTGTACCATCATTGGAGGGTATTGTTCTTTTGGAAGGCACAGTTTACCTCAACAGTGGGAAGGCAACTCGTGTTTATTTTAAATTTTAAATTTGGGCCCACTACATTTGCTACATTTTAGACACTAGTATGCGTTTTCATGTTAGATTTAGGGAGCTCATTACCCGTCTTGATCATTGTAGATATGTCTGCATTTAGGGTCCTTTGAAACTCCTAGCTAAACACTGCTTTTAGTAGAACTAGCCATTGCTTATCTGTTAAGACTGGTAATGCTCCTTAGTTCGTGTTGGTAATGTACTGTTGTGTAAGGCCATCTTTATCTCTTAATTCTATTTGTTCTCTTAGAACTGTATTTCTTCTTTCATAACCAATGCAATTGTACTTTACCACCCTGAAGATGTAGCAGTTGCAGTGTATGATTATATTCTTCAGCATACTCCTGATACCATCAGTGTCTACCTTTTCAAGTTGTTTCTTTTTCTTTCTTGCATGTAATATTCCAAAACTGTAGCTTGGATTTTTGTTTATGACAGAAAGAAAACTTCTACTCCTTTTAATACTCTCTCTAGTGTGTAATTTATAACTTTCTTTCCATAACTAGTTAATAGTTTTATCACAACACATTTCCTTAAAACTCTCAAAGATAACGATGAAGTTTTTTGAAGTTTTGCTCTTGTTGTCTGAGATGACAACATCTTAAGTTATTTAAATGTTATTTACTGCATTGTTGCTTGCTTTCAATTTTAATCTGTTGCTTATTAGAAGTTTTTGTCTGTAGCATTTTATGCATCCCTTCATGTGCACACAGCTCTGTAAGGACAGTAATTATTTGAAGCATGTGTCTAACCATAAATCTTTTGCCACATTTGGGGTGAGGGGAAGCCAATGAAAAACCTACCATTTGCATTGACTAGTAGTTTGAGTATTTATTTACTCGCACAAACATACAGCTATGAAGAAGCTCAATTGTCTCACATTTCCATGGAGATACTGACCTGATTGTAGTCTGGAACAGTTCTCGCAGGTTTCAATATTATTCCTGAGAGATATCTAGCAGTTTGAACTCCCACCTCACAGTATCAAAATTTTAGTAGTACACTATCTACATGAGGAAACAGGAAATAAAGATTTCATAGCAGAGAAGATTAAAAAAATCCTAGAATATGACTATGATTGTATATGTGCAACCCGATATAAATCCAGAATACAGAATGGAAATTAGTGCTAATATAATTGTTAGAAGTTTTGAGGTCTCCTCTGGCATACCAGCACATGTAGCTCAATCAAGTATTGTCTGTAGAGCAATTACCATGTCAGAGCCAAAAAACCCCAAATCTTCAAATTAAGGCTTCTACTTCTTTCAACATAAGAATTAAATCTTTCAGCATTCATAAAGTGACAGTTACCTCCACATGCCTTCAAAGGGCATCTTTTATTTGGAGAAAGGAAAAGGTTATAAAATATGTATGTTATTATATAGTAAGTATTTAAACCAAATTAAGACATACTACAATAGATATTGAATCAGAAAAAAATAAGAACAGTTGAAGATAGGTACTGTTGAACATAGACCACTAAGAATCATAGAATCATAGAATGGTTTGGGTTGGAAAGGACCTTAAAGATCATCAAGTTCCAAACCCCCTGCCATGGGCAGGGACACCCTCCACTAGACCAGGCTGCTCAAAGCCTCATCCAGCCTGGCCTTGAACACCTCCAGGGATGGGGCATCCACAGCTTCTCTGGGCAACCTGTTCCAGTGTCTCACCACTCTCATAGTGAAAAATTTCTTCCTAATGTCTAGTCTAAATTCACCCTCTTTTAGCTTATACCCATTACCCCTTGTCCTCTCACTACACTCCCTGGTAAAGAGTGCCTCCCCATCTCTCCTGTAGGCCCCCTTCAGGTACTGGAAGGCTGCTATTAAGTCTCCTCGGGGCCTTCTCTTCTCCAGGCTGAACAACCCCA
>WKFP01015394.1:687411-792090 GCA_011057875.1 Pterocles orientalis
AAAAAAAAAAAAAAAAAAAAAAAAAAAAAGAAAAAGAAAAAGAAAAATCAGAAAGTGAAAAAAAAAGGGACTGTGTTCTTTTAATATCTGTCATTATCCACACTGCTGATTCTTTTGACTCTTGTAGCAGGAGGAGTGTGAGCTCCTGGAGGACCAATTCTGTTTCCTATGCATGGTCAAGTCTGGCCTCAGAGCAGGTGTTCAGACAGTTGCTCAAACCTTGCTTGCTGGGTTGCAAATATGTTAGACATAGCTGGCTGATGACAGGGAAGGAAGGCAGGAATTCCCTTTTTGGATGTTCTTGCAGGGTTGGTAGGATAGGCTGTCTCTGCTGGCATATACTCTCACTGCAGAGATTATAAATTTTATTTATTGTTCAGAAGGAGGAAAAAATTACAGAAGGTAGATTTTTTTTTTTTTTCATATCTGAGCCTCGGTCTTGTCCCACTCGGTGGGTGATGAGGGAGCTGAATTTTAACAACCACTACTAAATGTTGTGGGTAAAAGTATTTTGGCATAAGAGTAACTTTTTTTGTAACTTGTTCTAGGCTAAAACTAGGCAACTTTTATCAGAAAATGAGTATAAGAGAGTTGAGAGAAAAGAGGGAGCAATGAGAGAGAGAGAGAGAGGGAGAGAGATGTATCACCACCCTTGGATTTAGAGCTGTAGTCTCGGATGGCAGGCTTGATCTGCAGGTGGTGGGTTGACAAAGGCAAGTGTTCGTGCTCACCTTTATATAGTTTTGGTCTCTCCAGGACTGCCCTTGGAGCAGTGACAGTCTTGTGTCCTCACAGCTGGAAATTCTAGAAAGTTGCTGGCTCCCTGTTGGGGAATTGAACCCCGGACCCACATGATCACGCACCCCTCAGCAGGTGGACTGAGGCTTGACCTCTCACTCAAGGTGATGTTCTCTAACCATAGGAGGAAGCATAGCAATTCACCATCTTCCAGTCACTGAAGGAGACACAGCATAGCAACTCGATGCTTGTTTTGGCAATGTTCATTTTGCCTTTTTCTTTGCTCCTCTTCTGCAATTGTGCTCTCTGCAACTGTGCTCTGCTCAAATTGTGTGAGACAAATCAGGCCAGGTTTCATATCAGTCTTAGACCTCTAATAAAATGAAGAAGCAGCAATGCACAAATATTTTGCAGTTAATAGATAATTTGTGATGTGTATTACTGAAAACTCAACTTAACGTGCTGCCAAAGCAAGAACTTTTAACATGCCTTTTAAAAACAACATATTTGGCTAGGGATGGACTGTTAATTTCAAACTGTTGATTGCAATATTTCTTAGAGAAATTGTGAGGGAAAGATAACATTATATCTCTTTGTGCTCATAAGATAATTTTGCTGTGTAGAAGTCTGTTGTCCCAGGAATCAAGTGATGCCATTACCAACGTGTGGCAAGCTGACAACACTCAGGCATTTTACAGTGGCATGTAATCTTGGCTGTGTGAATTTCTTTTTGTAGTCTGCATCAAAAGGTCTCTTGTTTGACTGTGGATTGAGGAGGAAAAGTTCTGAGTTCAGCAGGAATTTCAGAAAAGGCATGAAATATTTTTCAAACAAATAATTTTACATGCAAGTGTTTGTGGGTAGAGGAGTTAGAATTAGGTAAAAGAGATAGGGGACAGTTGTAAGAGGAGGGATGGCTCAAAAAAACAGAGGTTTCAGGAAACCTGGCTGATCAGCTGGAGGACAGGATTTGAGAACAAAAGAACAACAATAGGAGCACACTGGAGAGAGAGAGAGAGAGATGGAGGATCAGGAATAAGGATCTATCAAAGCTCTTGTGTATATGTACTTTCCTCCTAGGAACTGAGTAATGGGGAACTTTGTCCTCCTGAGGGAAGGGGAGGATTGATGCTTGTGCTTGGTTCTGAACAAAAAAAAATGTAGATGTTCAGGTAATATTCTATCATTAAGGGATGCAAATATCTAAGCTCATCATCTCTCTTATGTTGTGATGTTTTGGTTGTATGAGCTTGTTTTTCCAGCCCTCAGCATGTAGGAAAACTCTTCTGTTTTAAGTTAACCTTAATCATGGTAGAGAGGCGTAACAGAATACTGACAAGATGTTAGCCTTGCATTATATGTATTAAGTAGATGAATGTGGATTCCTTGCCTTTGCAACAAGCATTGCGTGACAATTACAAACACCAACTGAAAAGACAAATTATATTGATCGTGTAATCGTTAGTGGCTATAATAATTTCCTTGTGTAAGGCAGTTAATGTGTCCAACAGTATCATGAGAAAACTTTACTAAAATTAATGTCTAGAGAAATTCTAAGTTGTGGTATCTTTGTTGGGAAAAGAAAAAGAGATCATATATGGAGAAAAACAATGGGGTTCTTATAATGAAAGGAAGGAAATACAGACAGGAAAATTCAGATGGCAAATAGTAGCTGAAGAGATCAAATTGGATGAACATGAAACAGTGCAGGGTCAGATGCAAGAGAACATGTGAGAGGACAGAGACAAGGGAGCTGAAATCTGAAACAGGAGAGTAATAATTAGCAAAAATTATTTTAAGGGAGAACAAAGGGAAGACCAAAGAAGTTTTGCAGTGAGAGTGTAAACAATGAAGAATGAAAATGCATTGTTATTGGAAAATTATTGAAATAATGAAAAAGCAGAAAAGCAAAATATGTGACAGACAAAACAGCAATATTCTCTTCAGTTGCTAGACACAGGAAAACTGTATCAGCTGTTAACTGTTCTTGAATTTGCCTTAGCATTTCCTTAGAAGGCAAATGGAGAAGCAAAATACCCACATACAGAAGAGAGTCATGTGAAGCTAAATTGTGATGTACCTTTCTCATTAGTGTGTGAAAAACCAAGATCAATAGTGCACATTGCATTAGGAACACAATATTGAAACAGATCATTGGAGCAGGCAGAATATGCTGACATAAGACAAAAACCAGTGAAGGAAGAGGAGGTAATGGTACCCGTTATTTCAACAGCTATTGGAACTGGAGTCTTTCTGCAGGGAGCCAGAGTGGAAGCAGTGAGGTTATAGAGTGCTGAGTACTCTTCCACCCACACCCCACTCCCCCCACATCCCACTCGTTCTGTTCACTGCTCTCTAGTCTGTGGTTCAAATACCTTTAGAATAGCACGTTTCAAATCAAACCATACCAAAACTAAGTGTCTCAGCTTAGTTTTACCATTTGCAGTTTACGTGTATTTCCACAACATTTGGAGTCAAAAGCCTTCATCCAAAAACTCTGTCTATCTGTTATTCAGACTTTATGAGATTTGATCCACAGCTGCATTGCTGATATAGTAAATAATAATAAAAAAGTGGAAACATAAGTAGTATGTCATTTAAGAGCAATCTCTTTTAGACTATGTATCTGTGAAAAAAAAAAACCAACAGTATCAATTTTATCCTTACTTTGAATACAGAAATTTAATACAAAGTTTTTATGTCTTATTGGGGTATTCTAAAGATAAAAGTGTGGAAAAAAAACAGGTACCTATTTCCAGATCTCTTTAGTCTCCTAAAGCTTTATGGTGTAGTATTTTATCTTACTACTAGTTATTAATAAATGTAGCTTAGGTTTAGCAATGAAAAGTTTATTTGGGAGCCTTCAGAGTTTAAAAGAACTGAAATAAGATGTATCTTGCTATTTCTGTATTTTGCACAGTGTTTATTTCTGTGTCCAGAAGACTTTAATCTTTGATACTTATTGAAAGGTGATACATATGCCAAAGACATTGTATTAATATTCTTGGTAGTGAATGAGAGCCATTATAGAATCAATCATAGAACCATAGAATGGTTTGGGTTGGAAAGAACCTTAAAGATCATCAAGTTCCAATCCCCCTGCCATGGCCAGGGACACCTCCCACTAGATCAAGTTGTTCAAAGCCTCATCCAGCCTGGCCTTGAACACCTCCAGGGATGGGGCATCCACAACCTCCCTGGGCAACTTGTTCCAGTGCCTTACCACCCTCACAGTGAAAAATTTCTTCCTAATATCTAGTCTAAATCTACCCTCTTTGAGCTTATACCCGTTACCCCTTGTCCTATCACTACCCCCCCGATAAAGAGTCCCTCCTCACCTCTCCTGTAGGCCCCCCTTCAGGTACTGGAAGGCTGCTATTAAGTCATTATGTCACAATATGCTGTACTGCAACTATTTAAAATTTTTGATCACTTTTGTGCTGCATAAACTGCTAATTTCTAGGCAAACAGCTGCATTCTGAATTATTTAGAACATTTGTTCTTTAGCTAATTGACAGTTAATTGATGCTTTGAAAGACAGTCAGCTAAACAGCATGTAAATGGATTCAGGCCTTGCTTCTCATGGAAACAAGAGACAGTTTATGTGCTACTTCCACCAGGGCAGCTACTCTCTTTTACCAGAAACAGGCTGGAGAGGTTGCTGCTTGAACTGCAAAAACATTAACAATACTCCATAAGAATGTTGAACAAACCTGTCAGATGTATTAGACACTGGGATGTAAGAGTAGTTATTATCTTATAGTATTCTGAGAAACAGAAAATAATTTTTGAAGTGAGATGTCAGCAAAAAGAAAAAAAAAGGACGTAGGAGATCTACATGATTTTTATTGTGAGTGTTTTTCAGGATCACCAATTGTCTTGGGTCAGGACCACCACCACATGGTCGCAACCCCCCTCCTCCTCCCCTCCCAGTAAGATGGGGAAGGATAAGAAAAAGTGGAACCTCGTGAGTTGAGATAACGACAGATTTTTAAAAATACCACACAAGGAAAAGGAAAAGAAGAGAGAATATAACAATAAGACAATGTATAGAATACAATGGAAACCCTGATACAATGAATATCTCACCACCAAGGGCTTCACAAAATGGGGGCCGTCTCCGGCTACCTTCCCCTTATATCCTGGGCATGACATCAGCATGGTATCGAATATCCCTTTGGCTATGCCCACCTCCCAGCTTCTGTGAGGAATTAACCCTATCCCAGCTGGACCCAGGACACCAATGAACATGGAATTCTTGTTCTGAAATTCATGTACAACAGTCAATGATGAAGATGCACAGTACAATATTGAAGGTTACTTCTACACCCCAAGAAAGTTGGTTAATATTCAAGGAACACCCCTCCAAGCTCAGGAGCAATGAATCCCAAAGAAGAAGTCAGGCAAGAACACCAGGAGGCCTGCACGGATGAACACGGAATTCCTGGACATATTCAAATACAAAAAGGAAGCCTACAGAGGGTAGAAGCAAGGACTGAGAGGAATACAGAGAAATTGTCTGAGCACCCAGGGATCAAGTCAGGAAAGCTAAAGCCCTGATAGAATTAAATCTGGCCAGGGATGTCAAGAGCAACAAGAAAAGCCTCTCTAGGTATGTGAGTGATAAAAGGAAGACTAAGGAAAATGTGGGCCCTCTCAAGAAGGAAACAGGAGACGTGATTACCCAGGATATGGAGAAGACTGAGGCACTCAACCACTTTTTTGCCTCAGTCTTCCCTGACAACTGCTCAAGCTACACCACCCAAGTTGCAGAAGGCAAGGGCAAGGACTGGGAGAATGAAGAACCGCCCACCGTAGGAACAGGTCAGGTTGGATACCACCTAACAAACCTGAAGGTGCACAAGTCTATGATGTGATGCATTTGTGGGTCCTGAGGGAACTGGTGGTTGTAGTTGCTAAGCCACTCACTGTCGTATTTGAGAAGTCATGTCAGTCTGCGGAGGTTCCCACCGACTAGAAAAGGGGAAATATAACCCACATTTTTAAAGGGGAAATAAGGAAGATGTGGGGAACTACAGACCAATCAGTCTGTCCTCTGTGCTCAGCAAGATCATGGATCAGATCCTCCTTGAATCTATGCTAAGGCACATGGAAAATCAGGAGGTGATTGGTGACAGCCAACATGGCTTCACTAAGGGCAAATCGTGCCTGAAAAACTTGGTGGCCTCCTACAGGGGAGTTACAGCATTGGTGAATAAGGGAAGAGCAACTGATACCATCTACCTGGACTTGTGCAAAAGCCTTTGACACCGTCCCACATGACATCCTTGTCTCTAAATCAGAGAGACATGGATTTGGCAGATGGACCACTCAGTGCATAAGAAATGGGCTGGATGATCACACTGAAAGAGTTGTGACCAACAGCTCAATGTCCAAGTGGAGACCACTGGCAAGTGACATTCCTCCAGGGTTGGTATTGGGACCAGTGTTCTTTAACATCTTTGTTGGTGACATGGACAGTGGGATTGAGTGCACCCTCAGCAAGTTTCCAGATGACACCAAGCTGACAGGTGAGGTCAACATGCTGGAGGGAAGGGACGCTATCCAGAGGGACCTTGACAGGCTTGAGAGGTGGGCCTGTACAAACCTTATAAAGTTCAACAAGGCTGAGTGCAAGGTCCTGCACCTGGGTCAGGGCAATCCCAAGCACAAATGCAGGGAGGATAACGGATTGAGTTCAGCCCTGAAGAGAAGGACTTGTGTGTGCTGGCTGATGAGAAGCCCAACATGACCCAGCAATGTGTGCTTGAAGCTCAGAAAGCTGACTGTGTCCTGACTGTGTCCTGACTGTGTCCTGACTGTGAAGTGTGGCCAACAGGTCCAGGGAGGTGATTCTCCTCCTCTGCTCTGCTCTTGTGAGACCCCACCTGGAGTACCGTGTCCAGCTGTGGAGTCCTCAGCACAGGAAAGGCGTGGACCTGGTGGAGCAGGTCTAAAGAAGGGCCAGGGAGAAGGTCAGAGGACTGGAGCACCTCCCATGGGAGAAGAGGCTGAAAGAGTTGGGTTTTGTTCAGCCTGGAGAAGAGAAGGCTCCGGGGAGACCTTCTAGCTGCCTTCCAGTTCTTAAAGGGGGCCTCCAGGAGATATGGGGAGGTGATAGATGAGTGACAGGACAAGGAGTAACATTTTTAAGCTGCAGGAGGTAGATTTAGATTAGCTATTAGGAAAAAACTTTTCTCCTGTGAGAGTGGTGAGGCACTACAACAAGTTTCCCAGAGAAGTTGTGGATGCCCCCTCCCTGGAGGTCTGGATGGGGCTTTGAGCAACCTGGTCTAGTGGAAGGTGTCCCTGCCCATGGCAGAAGTGGGTGGGAACTAGATGGTCCATAAGTTCCTTTCCAACCCTAACTATTCTATGATTCTCTGATTCTATGATTACAAACCAACAAACTCAATGTATTTTGAATCTGCAAACACACTGTCATACAAGAGTTTCAAAATTACTTTAACAGCAAAGACAGCACCAATCAAAACATTTCAATACTGCTGTCAAAACATTAATTTGTTTAGAAAAAATTTTCAGTCCAAGAAATAGTACAATCATCTTAAATTAAAATCATATCCTTATAGTTCTGTGATTCTGTATTCAGGCTGGACATTAGGAAATATTACTTCTCGGGAAGGGTATTCAGGCACTGGAATGCACTGCCCACGGAGGTGGTGGAGTCGCCGACCATGGGGGTGTTCAAGAAACGTCTGGATGTTGTGTTGAGGGACATGATTTAGTTGGGAAGTATTGGATATGGTTGGACTGGATGATCTTCTAGGTCTTTTCCAACCTTATAGTTCTGTGATTCTGTGATTCTGTATTCATACTGAGTGACCTAAACTCAGTATGCTCTCTTAGACTATGTTTTAACATTGGGGGTTTAAGAAAGACTAGAAGAACAAGGGTAAGAGCTTCTTCCCGAAAATATTCTCCCTTCTACTAGGTACCTGGAATTCTTCCTCCAAAGATGGTGTCTGTCTTTCAAGGAATTACTGAAATATTCATAGGGCAGCACATCTGTTTAGGAAATGCCTTGTTTTACCCAGTCCTATTTTATTTATCTCTCTTCAAATATCAGACGTATGTATAGTAATGGCTTTGGACTAAATGATACAACACACAAGAACAGCAACTTGCAGATTCCCAAAGGTACTAAATCAATTTTGGGCTAATTAGTGAAGTAACTAATTTTGTACTTCTAATGTATTTATTTTTGAGCATGTTTTGTTAATTTGAAATACCTTACCCAGCTTGGTACAGTGCCTTCCTTCTTACAGAGCTATAATGGTTGTCTTCCATATTTCAGCAGTGGTTTTAACTGCAGTGTCCATCTGACTGTTAGACTTTATTCTCTTGGGATGTTACACTGTCTGTGTCCTCAGTCACTCATGGTTAAGGTGTTGCACACAATAGCAAGATTTATTAAACTAAACAGAAAGAGTAGTATTGGACTTACATGTGACTTGTAAATCAAAGAGAAAATACAGTGCTTAACTTATGTAGGTGTGCTTTGTACTTCATGGAGTAGAGAGAAGCTACAGTAGTTTTGCAGCATTTTTGTAGGCTTAAAGATTTGGGTTTTATGGGACAAGAGTATGACTGTTTACCTCTAGATGGCGGGTTTTGGCAAGCTTTGTTGTAGACATAAATAAACGGGTATTTTCCACGTTGAATTACCAAGCTTAGGCACTAGCTTCATTCTGCTACCTCCTTTCCCTACATCAAATGTATGTATGTGTATGTGTATATATATATATTTTTATATATATATATAAATTCTCTGCGACAAGAAACTGGCCTTTGGACCAGTTTGCCTTACCTTCGGGACCCCAATCTCCATATTTATTCAGCAGATAATGTAAGAATAAACCTCTTGTAGACAAAGATCTTAAAAGCCTCTTCTAAAACATTATTAAATTAAATAGATCAGGAACATCTAGTCTTATTTTAAAATATATATGCAACTTACAGTCACAGGAAAACTCAGACGAAATCCTAGTTTTCTATCACTTTCTGAAACTGTTTGCTTGCTTATTAACATTTGAAAGATAGTTAAGCCATATATCACAAACTTCAAGTGAAGCAATTTGTAGTGATTGCATCCCAAAGGATGACAGGGTGACAAAGGGTGAAAAAACTGCTTTAGAGGCTTCAGTTATTGCTTATGAATTGCCACATCTTTCAAACACCGAATTCTAACTTTTAGGTTTTTGTGTAGTCTAAAAATATATTTGTATATAATGGGAAAAAAGCTTCTTATTTTCCTAGGCAAAGTCATTATTCTTTTTAATAAAATGAAAATATACTATATATTTACTCCCTCACTTTCCACATTTCTTGTGCATAACTAAGTTTGTCTGAATAGGCATGTGTGTGTGTGAGGGGAAAACAATAGATAAAGTAAAACTCAGGATACAGAACAACTGCATTTTTTTTCCAAAGGATAATAAAATAAAACCTGAAATTCAGATTTATCTTTTTTGAGAAAATTCTGTGGCGTTGCTCTTTAACCCACTTTTTATACATTATTTGTGAATGTGAAATGGCACTGATAATTTAAGTAATATATATTGCCAGCATTTCAAAATTGGTGTTTGGCAATATTAATTCCACATGCAGTAATGAAAATTCAGTCACACGGTTTGCAACGCACTTTGAATTATACATAATATTCATATCAGTTTTTCAAACAGAGCAGCCAGGGAACATATTTTCTAGAATCTCTTCAGCTGCAGAAATGTGTTGTGACTGAAATGTTGCTGGGATGGGTATTGACTGGTGTACTTGCCACCATTTCTTGTAGTAATATCCCATGCAAAATCTTTCTTATTTGTGTGTCCAAGACAATTTTCCATTCACTACCAGCAACCAAACCCACAGTTCCTGTAACCGCTAAACTCTGGATCTTTGTGATGGTACAGAAAGGTAATGATGTTGTGATCAGGCTCTCAAAGAATAGCTGCTAGATTTCTAAAGATTATATTTGAAGTATAAATGGCTTTTGTGCTGTAAAATTGTACACAAGAAGAATTGCAGATCACTCTTTAGAGGGCAGAGAAATGAAGAAACAGCAAAATGTTCAGAGAAAATACTTAATGGTTTTCAGGGGACAAAACATTTCCACAATATCACTATAACATTCAGTAATCGGTTTGTGTGTTGCCTCCACATGCCTTTTATGAATGTTAGTTTTTAGTAAGGTGTTCTCTGGGGTTTTTTTTCAGTTTTTGCTCTGAACCAAGTTTTCATAATTAGAGTTACCAAAAAAGCACAAAGTTGTCAATATTGTGGAAATAGACAGATTTGTGGCTAATAGTACCTTGTTCACTCCCTTTAAAATGTCATGAAAATTAACAAGGTGTAAAAACAAAATTAAATGCTCATGTTTTCTCAGTTTCTCCAGTAAAATTTTCTTCTCAAATAAGATTTCTAGGTGTGATGGTAATGTCCAAATAGAGCTCCCAGCTCCCAAAAGCCTGCACAAGTGGAAATTAATGTGTTTTTCTGTTGGGGGTTTTTTGTTAGTAATATTAATATGCTGGTGGCTTGAGTTATTACTTTTATAATTTCTTTTTTAACAGATCAAAATTGTGCTTTTGAGAACAACTATTGTTCCCATTATATTGGTCTCTTAAGAGCCCTTTTGCAACAGCAAAAGGAGTCTGATCAGTCAGTTCTTAAACAGGTGTTTGTAAATAAATTAAAGACAAGATTTAGGCAGACATAGGAAAATAGTCTGTCATTACATTATTTCTCTTCAAACTGCTCTATTTTTGAACCCATTCTGTTTTATGCATAATTGGATTAGCACGATTTCTGCCAAGCAGTCAAGGTGTGCGATGGTTATCTGTCTTTTCTTGTATATATGCAAAGGTTAGATAGCTGAATTGGGCATTAGGTTTGAGCTTGAAGGCAGTGAAGTTGTAGAGGATTGTCTAAGAGCAAAATGTTGCCTAGAATTAAATTTAATGAATAGATTTTTTCACTGGTGATCTTATGTAGAGTTGCATGCAAGGTGCAATTTAATAGCTGGCATGATAAGCTGAGAAGAAATGCACAGTAGGTCCAAATAATCTGTGAATACCACTTTATCTGTTCATAGGTCTAGTGAGTTTAGACAATTAGGATGTAATTAGGGGTATTGGGATTTTGCCATCCCATTCTAACACTTCTGATTTTTGTGTAGGTTGTAAGGGAATCTTTAATGAGAACGAGTGATTTCAGCCCAAATTTTGTTTTCTCATCCCAAAGCTAATGCTTTGACATTGTCAGAAAGTATCTGCATATTATTATCTGCTACCAAAAATATTAATACTATACTCCCTTCTTAATAGAAGAGAACTGCTGTTAACATTGCTCAGATGTCCTTCTAGTTAGTGCATTTGAAGGATGAGAAAGGGCATAGTCAACAGTGTGTAACTTTTCTCTTATTTTATAAGTCTTCGTGTGCTTGTCATATTTTCCATAATAATCAAACTAATAAAGTTTCTAGATCTGAAGATGATTCTGGTTCATTGCACCGGAATGGCTGAATCCATAAGCTACCTACTGAAACGAAATCATTAAGTAACAACTAAAATGAAATATGTTTACAAAACTATTTTCAGGTATTATTTAATGGATGCATATCATCCTACCACATCATTTTATTTTCTTAGCAAATTGTTTTTAGGGGATATGTGCAGCAGAGTACTTATAAAATTTAATGCAATTCAATGTAATGAAGAAATTTGCATTTGAAACGCAGTCACAAATGTTATGGGACAAGCAGCATTTTATTAGAAGGCATTTCAAATGTTTCTGAACAGCAGCTGAGGATGATATTTCCTGATGTGGCTCTGTTACTGTAGCACATTTTCTCTTCATCTGTAACTACTTCTTGAAAATAGAAAAGGCAAAACGGAAACTTCAGTTACTGGAGAATACAAAGGACCTCAATTCATCTTTTGAGAGAAGTAATGAGCAGAAGGCAGCAGTTAGTCATCCACTGCAGCTTTCCAGTGGAGAGACTCTGATAATTTGATTGCTCATTTTGAAATAGAAGTCCTCCTTGTCCCTGGAAGGTTTTTCTTTTACTTGGCAGCTCTGATAGGTAGTTTGTTTCATGAAAAAAGATAATGAATAATGGCTCATAAAATTTTCTCTGTCACACTCTCTCTTTTCCTCTCCTCCTCATGTTGTTTCTTTCAGATTTTTACTGGAAAAGGACCCAATACTCTTCCTGGACGATAGCCTGAGGAATCAGGTGCTATGCATGACCAGCTCACAGAAATCTGTCATAAGTCAAAATGCCAGTGAAACTTCCCTCTTGTCATTTTTGTAGTCTCCAGTTTTAATAGTCTCTCTTCTTTATGTACATGCACATGAACATCTTTAACTTTATTCCTGATTTGTTTTTTCTGATCTATCCCAAGCTTTCTTGTGTCCTCGGGCTTTCTTCCAATGGTGCACTGTGGCATTCTGCCATGCTGAATCTCTGTAATAGTTACTTTTGTTACTACTAGAAAACTACTTTCACTAATGTTTTGAAATACAGTAGAAAAGTGTGCATTCTCTGTAGTTTGTTGAGGCACAAGTGTCGACGAACTTTCCTAATCCCTCAGAAAATATCGGGTTTATTTGATGTGGAGTTGAGCAGAGAGGTAGGCAGTGGTATCAGTGTAAATGTACAATGCTGCCCATGGAAAACTATTATTTCACCTCCGTGATAATAGCCATCAATCTACAACTATGTCCTTATTGACATTGTTAAGATTCAATTTAGAAATTTGTTTGTTTGCTTTGTTCACCATTTGAATTTTAAACTTCCCCCTGTTAAGTATCATAAGTGACAACTAAAATTTTAGCTGCATGCCCACAAAAAGTGCAAACACAGAACAATTATTCTTTAATTCCTGACGAATTACTCCCTGTTTCTACAACTTAATGAATCCTGAAAGACCAAAGAGAGGAATTATACTTTAGAAACTGAGGTTATTCAGTATATTAAAAGATCAAGATATCACGCAGGATATAGAATGATCAGTTGAAAATGGTTTGGTACTTTGGAATTTCATCATCTCAGAAGAATTATAAATCAAAGGCATGTAGCTATAAATGTACCCTATGGAAGGATATAGACTCCACAGCAGTATGCTTCATCATCTTATTTGGCACTGTGGCTTAGGTGGAGTGACATTACATAATTTGTGATGACTTTGTTCTGACATTTTCCCATCACAAAGGATTGATGGACCAAAGTCACAAAAATGTCATCAGTTATAAATTCAAGTTAGACTTTAATCTTTCTCACTTGATGTAACATCAAAGAGCAATAACACAGCCTGCAAGATACTTTAGACAACTTATTAAAGAAAAAAGATCCACAACTGACAGATTGAGTGAAAATTGTGTTAATAATTTAAGGTGTATTTTCTGTCTGAGTTTGTAAGGACTTCACACATAAAGGCTCAAGTTAAGCAGAATTTCAAAAAAGAAGCAAACCTCTGTAATTCTGCAGTGAGCATATTTCCTATCTCTGTAGAAGCTTCAAGATTAATTGTTAAAATGGCTTTGAAAAAGCAATCTGTTCAGTACTTAATTTGAATAACAAAATAATTATTTTTCACAACAATGGTTCTGACTGCTTGTTCTTGAAATCCAGACTAAAATTATACATGAAGTCTATGGACTTTGTCCTTGAAAACTTCAGGTATTTGCTTGAAGTGTGTAAAGCAGAAGTGAGGTTGTCCTTGGGTCCCACCTTAATTAATGAATAAAGACAGGCAACTCCAAAGAATGAATCACTTCATAACTGGGTTCCAGTTAATTTTTAATGCAATCATAGAATCCTGGAAAAGACCTTTAAGATTATTGAGTCCAACTGTTAAAATAACACTGCCAAGTACACCACTAAACTGTGTACCTAAGCACCTACACATCTTTTAAATACCTTCAGGGATGGTGACTCATCTGCTCACCTGGGCAGCCTGTGCCAATGCTTGACAACCATTTTGGTGAAGAAATTTCTTCTAACACCCAATCTGAATCTCCCCTGGTGCAACTTGAGGTGGTTTCCTCTTGTTCTATCTCTTGTTACTTGGGGAAAGAGACCAGCACCCACCTTGGTACAACTTTCTTTCAGCTAGTTGTAGAGAGTGATCTCCTCTCAGACTCCTTTTCTCCAGATTAAGCAACCCCAGTTCCCTCAGCCAATGCTCATAAGACTTGCTCTCTAGACCCTTTATCAGCTTTGTTGCTCTACTTTGGACACACTCCAGCACCTCAATGTCTTTCTTCTAGTGAGGGACCCAAAACTGAACACAGTACTCAAGGTGCTCTCTCGATTTCTGATGCGGTCCAGGATGCTGTTGGCCTTCTTGGCCACCTGGGCACACTGCTGGCTCATGTTCAGCCAGTTGTCAACCACCACCCCCAGGTGCTTTTCTGCTGGGCAGCTTTCCAGCCACTCTTCCCCAAGCCTGTAGCATTGCATGGGGTTGTTGTGACCCAAGTGCGGGACCTGGCACTTAACCTTGTTGAATCTCACATAATTGTCTTTGGCCCACTGATCTAGCCCGTCCAGATCCCTTTGTAGAGCCTTCCTACCTTCAAGCAGATCAACACTCCCTCACAACTTGGTGTTGTCTGCAAACTTACTAAGGGTGCACTCGAGCCCCTTGTCCAGATCATGACCAATGTAGTACTTGGAATTTACTCCTCTTTTCCCATACTAAAAATCAAACCCTATTTTTCAAAAATAGGATTCACAGTCTGGGTGTATTGGTCAAATTCTGTTTTGAGTAGTGGGGTTGACTTTCATCCTTTATGAAAACCTACCTGGACACAGTTTGCACGCTTTTTTTAGCCCCTTGCAGTCATCTGGAGTATTTCAAGTTTAATTGTTTTGATTGTCTCATTTCAGCAACAGCTATGATCTCACATCCAGTAATGACTAATGTATTGAATTTAGTGTGAGTAGAGAAGCTGGTGATCAGATGGTGAAAAAATGAAGCTAAATATTGATGCAACATTGTCTGTAAAAATATAATCTCTTTACAAAATTCTTTTTCCAAAGCTGATCTCTCCAAAACAAAAATAGAATTACAGTATATGCAGATCATGGAGTGCTCAGGAAGGATGTATTTTCTTTATATTGACTAAGTCTTTGATCTTTCTTTGTTAAGGAAAGTCAGAAGTCTACAATATTTCAGATTTGTGTTTTGTGGGGCTTCTTTGTTTGCTTGGTTTTTTTTTTCAATTATAAATACTCAACCAGTAGAAAGTAATATGATGCTGTTATATCATTTCACACACAAGTCACAAAAGACCTTTACTTTTTATTAAATTATGGCCAGTTCTAAATAGGGCTCAGTTTGAACCCATGACCCCAATGTGAAAGGCTCCAGATCCCATTACTAAACTTGTGTTCTTTCTTCCCACTACTAAACGTGTGGTTCTCTTCAATGTATGAGGTTTTTCCACTGTAGAAGTTATTTTGCTAAACTGACCTATATTTCAATGCAAAGAAATGGTTAGACCCAACTTTTAATATTCATATCTCATTTTTATTTCGCTAACACTGTTGTAATTACTTCCTTTTTCAAAATCTAGTCTCTGCCAGATTGTTTTTTATTTTTTCTTCTTCATGCTAGAAATGTCACTTTTTTCAGACTTAGAAACTGTTATGTTAAGAGACATCTTGGAATATAAAGCAATAAACTCAAATATATTCTTCAATTTAATCACAAGTTTGACTGGATTAAAATGCAAAATCACAACTACCTCATAATTTTTTGCACTTTGTTTTTTAGTATACACAATAATAGAGAATAATTTGATTGACATATTAAGCAGCAGTTCCTTTAAAATTGATAGCATCTCTGTTTCTGTAAAAATAATTCAAGGCCAGAAAGGTTATTGACATTTCGGCAGAAGAAATAGATTTTGAGTTGCTAGCTGGCAACATGTCCTTTAGTTTTATTTTTTTTTTACATTTCATCAAAGACTGCAATTAACCTTAGAGCAATGGATAAAAACCCAGCATCATCAACTGACAGAATAACTTTGTCTTTTAATGGCTGCTGGTCAAGTAGTGTTCTTTCAATAACAATTTCCCTCATGTAAAAGCTGTATCAGAAATCTTCACCACCACCTCTGCCCCCTCCTCTTTACACAAATACGATCTTCTGTTGTTTAAGACGTGTGGCCTGTGCATTAGAGGTAAAGTAATAACATAGTCCAAAGGAAGACAACAACAAATATGTCTATCACATGAGGAAAATAGCACCAGTATCAGATACCCATGAGCTTTATGTAGTAAAGGAATAGTGGGAAGTTTTTGTTTTTCTAATCTACTTAAACACTTGGAGGAGGGGAAGTAAAGGAAAAATCTTTTCTGGTTTAAATATTTGGTGGTGTAATGTATCATCCTTATAAATTAAAAAATATGTTATCCTATGCTGCATGGTTTATGTCTGTAAAGATTTTCTGATGTTAAAACAAAAAACATACATGTGTCTCAATGAGGGGAGTCTTACGAAAGAGTAGCCATTCAAGATGAAATCATAACATACATCTTCACACAGTTGTTATAGGTTAGTCTACAATGCTAAATATTTATATAATGCTGATAAATTGTACAGCTTTTTCTAAAGAAGGTGCTTAACATGACTAGCTTTATTGCATAATGACCTTTTGAATTTGGAATACACTACAAGTGTGACATAAGGTAATTAGTTCTTTTAAAATCTTGCGGAAACTTATGTTAAAGGTTTCCTTTACTGTTAACAGATATCACTGGCTAGGAAACAAATTCAGCTTCTTGTTTCAAAATACAGCTTAATTTCATTGGGCCAATATGTTTCATTGTAGAGAGTTTATTCTGCTTATTTCTCTTTGCTAACAAAAGCTTAGTCTGAGAACAGCAAGGAGAATTACTCAAGGACATAATTTTGGAATTAGAAAAATGCCTGATCGTATTTGAAAATGCTGAGATTTTGAAGGAGTTAAGAATTTCTCAAGATCACTAAAATTTAAAAAAAAAAAAACATAGTTGATTTTTCCATTATAAAAAAAGAGAGATGTCTGTGAACACCTTTTCACTCCTTTGAAATATTAGTTGGTAGCTTTTAATAGTTACTTCCAACAGGATAGTCTTAATAGGAATAATAAATGTAATAGCCAATGACATAATCTTGTCCTTTCTTGTAATTCATGCCTTTTAAGTACTTCAGGTTTCATACTCTTTCCATTAGTTCACTACAGAGTCATTCTGAGTTGGTCATATTTACCCTATTTTAATTCTGCTTACCCTCTCACCCTTACAATCATAATCTTCCTTAACCTGAGCTGTTCAAAGACTATGTATCCTAATCTGTAATTAATAACTTCTTTGAATAGGTTTTCTGTTCAGCCTCTGCTTTACACAGTTTCAGTAACTTCAGTAATTTCTTTTCATGCCCTATCATATTTTATGACTTCTTGACAATTACTATTTGAACATGAACGTCTCCTAAGCATTTCTGCCCTCCCTGATCCTTCTCGGACTCTCTGTCTCTCGGCTGAATCCCTGAGTGGTCACAGCAGTTGCCTCATTACCTCATCTCATTCTGACAGATGCTGTTTTCTTTGTTTTTGTCTACTGTGGTTCTGCAGTTCCCATAGAAACCTGTTGAGATGCACAGCCAATTCAACTTGATATTTTAGATCTCTGTTGTCTGGAGACAGGAGTAGTACCCCCAGCTGGAAAGACTGCCTGAGCTTGGCTTCCCCAGCCTAAGCATGGGAAAGAAGCATGCCTACCTGGTGAATTCTTACTCTCAGAGGGGCTGAGTCCAGAGTAACCAAGGAATCATTAGATTCTGTGATGCTCATTGCAGACCTCAATTTCTTAGGTATAAGGCAAATCACAATTCCTATAAACACTAAAAATATGTTGTGCGTCCAGTGCTCTTAAGTTTTGACAGCAGCTGCAGCAATAACAGGTCCTCAATTCACGCCTTTATTGGGCTTCTTTACAACCACTTTGAAGAGAAACTCAGCTTTTTTGGAAGCAGGGAAAAATTTTTTCTTAGAAATCAACAATTTTGTGTGGTGCTTGACTACAAGAATTTCTTGTTTGTCTCAGGTGAGAACGTGTCCTGGTTTTGTCTGTGACAGACTTAACTTTCCTCACAGTAGCTAGTGAAAGGCTGTGTTTTGTGGTTTGGCCAATGACATATTCCATATTGTGCCTGTCATGCCCAGTATATAGATGAGGCTCTGTCCAGAAGTTCTCTCTCTTTCTCTTCCTCACTTCAGCTCTCTCAGACTCTTGGGCTCTTCTCTTTTCCAGGATTGTGGTTTTCGAACACTGTCTCTACTCCAGGATCACTATCTGGGAACAGGCAGGGCCTTGGTCATCGGGTGGTGAGCAGGTGTGCTTTGTATCACTCATTTGTACATTATTATTATCATCATCATCTTTGTTTTTAAATTTTATTGTAGTTTAGCTATTAAATTATTCTATCTCTTTTCCCTTTACTCATTTAATTCTCTTCCCCATTGCCCAGGAGTGGGGAGAGTGAGCAAGCAGCTGCATGGTGTTTGCTGCCGGATGGGTTAAACTATGACAGGATGACTCTGTGGATCTTTTTTAATGTGCCAAGTAGAGAGGTAAGAACTGCAGTGGAATCAGGTTTGTTAGGCAAAGATGTAATATCTGTGTCTCTGACAAACTTTTGGTTTGTCAGAATCACACCCTACTTTATGAAATAAAACATTCAAGAACCTGGAAGTGTAAATTAAAGCATTAAGCTTTGAACAGTTAGTAGTCTCTCTGCCTAAGCTTGTGCACCTGCATGTTGAACCTCAGCATTTGCTGAGGAATGGTGGAATTACCGATGAAATATTTTCTACTTAGCATTTGTCAGTGCTTTCTTAGAGTAGTTTTAAGTGTTTCTCTTCCTCTTAAAAAGTAAATAGGGGAAATTACTGAATTGATGAGAACTATCCTATATTAGACCATCAATACAATTACAGAGAAGAAAGCTGGAGATTTTTCTTCTTTTCAGGGGGTGTATTTTGCTGGCAGTGAGTGGAACTGGATAAAGGAAGAGAAATATGTTAAATTCTTCAGTCCCTCAGTACCTTAAATTTTTGGGGTTTTTCATTTGGTTGGGTTTTTTGCCACTCACTTGTAAAGAGAGTTATTTTCTATTCTCTTTTGACAGGTTCCAGTGACCAGCCAGCTAAGCACCTTTCTAGCTTAGGTCTTGCCTTAGAATTATTTAAGTTTTGTGGAACAAGAGAAAAAAGCCCTGTATTCTTTAATTTACTTTTTTTAAAACATAATGGATGCGTTTGTAAAGAAGCAGAGGCTTGGGTCATTGTAGAAAATTAAAAAGTCACTGTAGGAGGTTTTGGGTGGAAAGAAAAGACTTAAAATAGGGTCAGATGGGGAAAAAAATGCCAGATTTTACGGAGAGGAAGAAGAGACTAAAAATAATTTAGAGAGAGGAAATAGGTATTAATAGTCTAGTCTACTAAAATTCATTGCATCACCTATACATTAGTGTAAAATAAAGGTCAGGGTGGCATTTGGCCCCTTTGCAGTTAGATGTCAATGATGTCAGGATGTAACAGTCTAAGAACATTTCAATCAAATATGCAAAGAGATTATATAGACAAAATAGCTACCTATTGAATCCAGTAATATATTCCGCTTGCGCTTTTTATAAGGAATATTCCCTGAAGTAGAATAACAGCTTGGGCAGCATCTGCATTTGTTAGAATTTTGATCAATGTTGTAGATTATTATTTGCTAATAATTTTTGTTTTCACTGTATTTGATTGCTTTACTTAAAATTCATAAATGTTGCCTAAGCGATCAAATGTCTGAAAATTGTCAGTGGCATGTTCTTTTTTTTTTGTCTTCTTACTAGCAATAATCATAATGAAATATGATATACTTTCCAGCTTTTGTTTAATAGAATGTCAGTTACATTGGCATTGTTCTAGAATGATCAAAAGAAAATAAAGTTTTATTCTAATGGGCTAAGATATTCAAATGTATTTGGATGAATGAAGAGTATACTGATGGAAATCACACAATCTAATAAGTTCAAACAGGTGCCACATTCAAACTGCATGAAATGTTCTGCTAAGTGACTATTACCTTGCTGCTACTGCTTTAATTCATGGCTAAGTTGGATAATACACCATGTAGAGTATGTTTCCTTTACCTGACCAAAGAGGAAAAAAAAAAAAAAGCTACATATATAGTCTAGTAACCCTTTAAACAGCAAAAGGTTCCAGGATACACATTGATTTTTTAACTCCTCTGGACCAAGTGAAAATAAAAATTCAGGCCTTTATTTGAAAGCTAAATAAACTAATGTTGATTTTAAAAAGTGTGTGAGTCTGGATATTAAAATGACATCAGTATTGTATTACTGAAGGCAAAATAAAACTGAAGTTTAGGGTAAGAGACAGCTTCTAATAAATAAGATTTAAACTGTATGTTTTGCCACCTCAAACTACGAAGATGTTCTCTTAGTAGTAATTATGTACATGCAATCCCCCATCAAAACTGCATTCACTCACTAAAAATTCACTCAGATTTTTACATTCCAAGTTTGCTGGTTTTATGTGCTGTTGTTTCTCTTTTTAAACTGAAGGTGGTAAAAGAACGTGCTTCTTCACTTCAGAGATTTTTCAGTGATCTGGGCCATAGCAGCTTAAATCTAAAAGCTCATATATCCCACAAATACTCTTGGAAAATCTCCTTTAAAATGTCATTTTTGGTGTAGTTTAAAAAAGGCCTCAGAGCTTAAATGTTTCCTCCAGCTATAACTTGTATATACTGTGTACCTCTCAGCTTTTTCTTTAATATTTTATTATATGTATGCCATGGTTTAACCCCAGCTGGCAATAAACACCACCCAGCCACTTGCTCACTCTCACCTAGTGGGATGGGGGAGAGAATAAGAAGGGTAAAAATGAGAAAATTCCTAGGTTGAGACAAAGAAAGTTTAAGAGGTAAACCAAAAGCTGCATGTGCAAGCAAAGCAGAACAAGGAATTCGTTCACTGCTTCCCATCAGCAGGCAGGTGTTCAGACATCTCTAGGAAAGCAGGGCTCCATCACACATAATGCTTACTTGGGAAGACAAAACACCATCATTCCAAATGTCCCCCTCTTGCTTCTTCTTCCCCCAGCTTTATATCGCTGAACATGATGTCATAGCAATAACAAAAACATCCCTGAATTATCAAAACTATTTTCAGCACAAATTCAAAACACAGCTCCATGCTAACTACTGTGAAGAAAATTGACTCTATTCTGGCCAAAACTAGCAAACTGCATTATCATTTGGGGGGGAAAAAAAAAAAAGAAAAAAAAAAAGCAGCAGCAGCTAGGGATAACTACAACACACCATACTGTGTTATAAGGCACAAACAGGCAAGTTCAATACTGCAGTGAAGCATTTAAAAATATCTTTGCAGTTGGAAATTTGAAGAAAAACATATGATTACTGGATACAGCACTTAAGCTTGCAGTTATGTTCCCTTGTTGCAGGTAGGAGGAAAGGAAGAAGTAAAGATTCTGTCCTAATTTTCCAATTACATGATACAGGTGCTGAAGACAGCCTATTGAGGCATATTAATAATCTGTTGAATTGCTACTTAGCTAAAGGCCCAAATGACGTTTGCCAAACTAACACTCTGATTCTTAGTTTTTTTCAAAACTAGTGTAATGATTTAAAGTTCAGTTCAAATGAGATGTATCATTTTCATTTAATTTAGTGACTCTTGATACTCATAAGCTTTACCTCTGGCACATTTAAGAGAAAATGGTTTCAGTGTCTGCTAGTAGAGTTAGTCTATTTACTTGAATAGTGACTATGTATTTTTCGCTGAATCCTCTCTTCTCAGAAAGAATGTGGTCATTACAATGTTTACTGCGAACTGATAATCTGCTCCACTATTTGTCCTTCTTAAACTCAGATACAATCAAAATGAACCACTCACAAACCCATGCTCTCCCAGTTGGCAGCTTGTTAGCTCACAGCAGAACTTAATACCTGTTACAGTCTCATGGTTGTTAACGAAATGGTCTGATTTCTGCATTGGAAAAGCTTACGTCAAGCCAACTTAACTTGATGCAACCCTAATATCCTTCATTTTCTCCAACTTCTATACACAGTGTATTTTTTAGAAAAAGTATATCGGACAGATTAGTTGCAGAAGGAAAAATTTGCAAGAAGGAGGACAAATATATACCTTATTATTAACTATTTTTTTGAAAAAGCTTAGTGCTTTCCAGTGGGAAAGAAGGAAGTACAATAGTTTGTCACAAAAGGCTGTCTTCTAATTGTATTTGTTCTTAGAAAGTAAAACATCTCTTTTTTGTATGTTTTCAGATTTCATTTTCATTTATTCCTTGCTGAAAAACTCTTTTTTTTTTGGTCTTGTTCAATGATCTGTAATGTTTGATAAGGACTTTTAAAATAAAGCTCGTAACACTAGTAAGTTATGTAAACATGTGTCTTGATAAGGTCACATCCAAGAATTTTACAGAGAGCTCAAAAACAAGTCCAAAAATTTCATTAAATGAAACAATATACAGTTCTCTGGGAGAATAACTACAAATGTGTTCTTACCACTTCTCTAGTGACATTATCAGCCATGGGAAAAGGAAAACTTAGAAAAGCAAACAGTGGGAAAGTGGATTACATCGACTGGGGAGATGAATGCAACATATTCCATCAAAATTGAAATTGCTATATTATTGCTATTACTATTACCAGATTTTACTTTCCTACATGGTTTAACACAAACTCAGATATGCAGTGTGAAAGAAAGAGTGAATTACTTAATGAATACATTTTTAACGTGTAGGTGTATTAAATACATAATAATCTAATCGCAAGAAATTAGCCATGGTTATACCTATGTATATTACATGGTGCAGCATGCTTATAACCACTGTATTAAAAAAATCATTCTCTACTGAACCTGGATATTCATAAGTTAATGATCACAATAATATTTATTCAGTACATACAATTCAAATGGTACCTTTTGTACTGCTGCAAGTCTATTATGAGCTTACTTGCATCTCAAAGACTTAAAAGGTAATTAATGTTTTGGATTAAAATGCAAAATAACTCATGGGGTTCCTGAGAAAAAAGTTGCATATATTTGGAGATATTTGCAGATATTTATTATGGAGCATATTCTACGTACGTACTTCTGCAAGCATGAATTTCAAGGAGATTTGTGATACTCTTGCCATTTTCCTTAACAAAATTTGTGATTTGGTAATTGCTTTTAACCAATAATTTTCATGCTTTAAAGGCATGTCATTCATTTTCGTTAGAAGTTTTTTCTTGTTTAACATTCACAGTTTGGAGATATTTACCGATAGAGAATGACTGAAGGATTAATGTTTTGTAGGTGAACATTTCATATTCTTCTCCCTTAATAGTACCAGTATATCCATTAACAGCAAAGTGAGCTTTTAGTGATTTTGCAAAGTGTATGGTATAATTATTATTGGCAAATTCGTATTAATTCCTCATCAAGAAATGTATGCCAATAGTATGAATTTAATTCTACCTATTCAATATTTTCATTATCTCATCATCTCTACAGTCTATGAAATAGTTAGGTAAATGTGGGCAATGCAGACAGACTCCAAAACAGACAATGTCTCTCGTTCTTTCCTTCTCTTTAATGACACATGGATCTGTTACCAGGAAAGTTTAATTTCACTTGTCAATTGGAGAATGAAATTATCTGGTAGGTCATCTCATTGATAACACTGACTTCTCTTTGGAACATTTCTGTCTGCTTTTTATGGATCCTATTCAATAAAGATGAACATTGCTATTTTCTGAGCTGTCATTGAGACCGATATCTTTCTTTATTGCCCCCAAAAGCTGTGATGTAAAGGAAGGAAGACAAATTCATTTTGCAAAAGACAATAAAGCAATTCTAAAATACTTTGAGGTAGTATGTAGCTGGAATTTGCAGAAAAATCTTTAACGTTATAAATTTGTTATCTACTTCAAGATAGTGATAGATAAACCTTTTTCTTTGATTGTGTTGAAGGACTAACATTTGAAGGTGGGATTTGGTAGAAGGGTCAATATCTTTGTAGGATTTAGCCATATTCTGCACATTTCTTTTTGATGTTTATCTGATTTCTATGTATTGACACTATTAATGTTATCTTTCCTGAAAGATTATATACTTCTGCCACCCTACCCCTGCTTTGGATTGAGACATAACTATGTACTTGTCTTCAGTTTCAGGTTCACCAAACTTGAGATAGATTGCTTGTAAATAAAAGTAAATAAATCTCCTTGCACTTTTAAATGTAGTGATCAGAATACTTACAATGACATATGCAGATGTGCAGCTTGCCATGCCCACCTCAGTCATCTCATTCTTTGGTCTGTTGGATAGGTCACTGATAAGTAAGGCATGACTGATTTTAAAACTGCATGTAAAAGGCAATCTAGGAAATTTTGCTTTTTGACCTAACATTTGTTACATGCTAGTCTATCATTTTAAATGTTTTTGTTGTCTAGCAAATGGAGGTAAATGAGCAATTTAACAATACATTAAAATATTTTGTGCATTATGGCTTACTTCATCTGTAAATTGAAATGTCAGAAATGTTTCTATTACACATTCAAAAGCCACTAGGGATTTATTGCAGCTCTTATTTTAAAAGCTGAAAGTCAACAATATATATTTGAGAGAGGAAAGGATATCAGGATGCAATGAAATGTCTGTTTAAGCTGTTTCAGCAGTTTCACGGATTTGGCAGATCTTTACAGTCTTCTATGTCTTTCCCACTATATTTTATATCTTTATTGACATTGGTTGAACATATTGTGAAAAACTAGAGAATTCTGGTTTTGAATTCTGATTATTAATGTTTTGTATGGATCTTTACAAGGTTAGTATTTGAAGTTTATACACGGAGTTTTTGCTTCTTTGCTGCTTTTTTCAGCCCAGTCTTCAGAAGCAGGTCAGAAACGGAATAGTTCAGAGCTATCAGAAGAAGGCTGTTACGTGAAGGGCTCCATTGCTGACCTGTAATTTTTCTAACCAACAAGCTGGCTCCATTTAAGGAAAAACTGGTTTGTCAAAGGGAGACTGTTGACAAATTGATTAATTCCAGTAACGATTCCAATCAGGTTTCCCATCAAGCAGAGCAAGAGGAAAGGCAAAAAGGAATGGAAGTGGAGGAGTTTGATTTTCAGTTGTGTTCAGCAGTCGAGGCCAAGGAAGACCGTTTGCATCTGGAATCAAGTTGTGGGACGGATCCCTAGAATAGTTGAACCACCAGTGCATACAATCTTCAGCATCAGGGCCTTTGTCATGAAAGGGTCTTGCATTTTTGTCATCAAGCAAAAGAAAATAAACATGTTGCATTCTTTACTAGCAACCCATGAAATGGCTACTGTGAGATGCTCAACTGTATTTACCTTGTTAATCTTATACCTTTCTTCAGGAGGTTTCCAGGTAATACTAGGTGGATGTTTGGTTTGGATGAGTTACAGTGTTGCTATATATGGTGAAAGTCTGTTATAATTATCTCTGATTTAGGCTGCCTTAAGCTGCTGCCTTCTTTGTTTCAAAACCTACAGACAACTTGTTTTCCCCACACACACTTCCTATCCCATCTTCCAGCTCCTTTCATTGTCAGTTCTCCTTATCTATCTCCTTGTTAGACTTCCCATTAGTCTAGGATCCCTACACCAGTATGCACCAAACATGGCAACAACTGAGTGAGTTCAAGAGTCATCTGAATCCTTGAATAATATTCTGATAGATCATAAATAGTGATATAGCCAGAAAAAGTGTAATTTGTATTGATTCATCATATAGTGAGTAGTCAAATTAAGTGTATAATAAGTGAGCAAGAGATATTTTAGCAGGAAATGCAGCTGACAGAAGCAGATAAAATAATCTTTGGAAGGAAATGACAATTTTTTGCCCATTTATCTCCATTTTTCCATTATCTGCAACTGTGGGATCCAATTTACAGCTGGGGTTACTGCTTGCCATCCCAATTTTAGTAGAAAAATAAGTGATTGCCATTTTTTTTAGGTGCCATATTTGATCTATATTAAATGCAAATATTTTGTGGTCCCTTGGGAATGTAAAACATACACAACTTTTTCTGTACTGTTACAGAAGCCTTTTTCAATTTTAGTGAACAGAGGTAGCTTATTGCTTTTATGTACATTAATTCTTTAAAGAGCCATTTCATACAGTCTCAGGGATAACAGGGATAAATTGTTAGAGATAATAAACACAGAGACTTGACATTTATGATTGTAGATTTAATAAACAAACCGCACAAACTTTGCAGTTGAAGATTCAGTAAATAAAATACAGAGGAATAAAAATTTAAGCTCTAATTTTTTCCCTATTCTAATCTGAGTTTGTAGTGAGTTGATCCTAGCCAGTGGCCAAGCACCCACCCTGCCTCTTGCTCACTTACCTCTCTAGAGGAATGGGGAGTTAAAAGGAAGGTGATAGAAATTGTGGATTGAGATAATGAAAGTTCATAAAGAAATCAGAAGCTGTGTTCACAAGCAAAGCAAAACAAGAAATTAATTCGCTACTTCCCATCAGCAGGCAGATGTTCAGCAGCTTCCTGGGAAGCAGGACCTTAGCTTATGTAAATACTGATTGGGAAAGCAGCATAGCTGTGAATGTCCTTCCTTCCTCCCCCTTTCCCAGAGATTTTGTTGCTGAGCTCAGTGTCATATGGGTTGGTACATCCCTTTGGCCAATTTGGATCATCTGTCCTGGCTTTGTCCCCTTCAAACCTCTTGTACCCCAGTCTGCTTGCTGGGTGAGAGAAGTGGGAAGACAGAAAGCCTTGATGCTGTGCAAGAATTGGTCATCAGGTTGTGAGCAGTATCACTGTGTATCACTCATTCATGTGTTTGTATATACTATTATTTTCAGTATTACTGTAGTTTAGTTATTAAATTGTTTTTCTCTCAACCCACAAGTCCCTTTCTTTCCCTTTACCCCTTTAATTCTCTCCCCTATGCTTGGGTGGGGGGAGGGAGGGGGATTGAGTGAATGGGTGTTGGGTTGGCCCCCAGCCAAGGGCAAACCCATCACAATTCCTTTTATGTTTCCCAGTTTACCAGCACTTTATGGACAAGGCTTCGTAAACTGTTTATAACTGGAACTGACTGGGCAGGAACAGATAGCTGGTGATGGGAGTTCACAATATCACTTCTGTTGCCAAAGAAAACATATTATCTAACTAGGTCTTTAGAGTTATTATCTTCAGATAATATTTTAATAATTTCAAATGTTTCTTTCCTGAATACTATGTAATTTTTATTACATGACATTTTAGTTTGCAGTATACATAAAGATGGCTGTATATCAGAGAACTATATATATGTTACATGGCAGTACACAGTATTAATCAACTTAGAGAAATTTTAAGCAATAATTAGGACTGTAAAAAGGACATAATAGGCCGTATTGCAAAAAGACGTTAATGGCTGGTGGTTTTTCACCATCACATATTTTTCACCATTCTCTCTACAGATACACGCACACATATACACTTATAAATAATTAAACAAATAAATAAATAAAAGACACAGTGAGAATTTGACCTTTTTTTTTACCAATAGTTGTAAAGAACAGCTAATTTTGGGAAAAGCGCAAAGTTTTTCTGAAGAGAGGAAAATGGGCTACCACAAAAACTATTTTTTTTTCTGTTTTTCTTTTTTAAAGATATTTTAGAGTTAGAGAGTTGTTAGGGATACAATTAGCCACTTGCTATGTATTTATTACTTTAATGCAGGATTTGGTTAAGAGGTTAAAAGCACATTCACACTTGAAAATACAGTTTAGACCCCTGAAAGTGTCATAGTCACTACTGACCACTTTGGGTCAACTATTTTTGGATACTCTTCTAACAGGTTTCTGTAGTAGTAAGACTGCATGTTACTCTGTAATAACTCACGAAGTAATTTTATGTTGGTTACAGCATACTCTGAGAGATTGTTATAGGAAGGACAATCAAAGTTGAAAAATCAGGGCAGAATGATCTCTTGTAGCCATTGAAACTTACTGTTTCACAGGGGATGTATATTCAGACAGGGCAGATGGGAACATTTCTAGAAACATCTGTTGTCCATCATTCTTCTGCTCAGCAACCCAGATGCTGTTGACAACATGTGTGTAAATCATGCTGACAATTTGTTCAATGTCTTTCCTGCTGTGACCGAGGGTGTTCTGGTCATACCATCTATCAGATATAGAAGATATTGTGGTCCTGCAAGAGTGGCTCTAACTGTTCTGTTGACTAATGAACAACAGCAGTCATTAAATCAGTGAAAAAAATTATTTACTTGGAATTTATCTCTGTCTTACAGAAGGAATAATTATTTTCTCTGATTCTGTGTAAAAATGAGCATTAGTTATTAAATGTTATACAGAGGAGAAAAATACTAAATAGGTTAATATAGAACTGTTATACATTGCTTAAAAATCTCTATTTGTGAAGAAAAAAAATGTAGAATACTATCCTACTTGAAGGCACTGGAATAGTACGGATATATTATGAGGCAGGTACTGCATAGTTCTTATGTGGCAATTAAGAAAGTCTTGCAGCTTAATTATGACTGTTTTCAGTATATCAGGCGTTAATTGACTACTGGTGGGACTCCCATGGTCAAAGGTCAATGAATATCAATTTCATAGGATGGTCAAATGAATCAGAGAAAGACATTATACGATTTCTGAGCACTTCCTGAGAAGTACTGAATATACTCCTAACTTTATGTAACACTTAATGTATAAATATTCTGAATAACTTGCAAGAACATGTAGAATTAGAAGACCAGAAAACACTATATAAATGCAGAAAACCGAGTGTGTGTACATAGTTAATGTGTCTAATAATCTGTATTCTGTCTGAATGTATTTGTTGTCATTCTGTGACACTACCTATGTGAGTGCAATGAATGAAAGCTGGTCTTTATAGTTCAGTTCACTATGTAAATTAGACTATACTTTGGCTAATGTAAAATTTAAATGCTTCCCACTTAATGATATGAACAATTAAAAAAATTTTTATATCATTGAGAAAGAAAGATATTCAGAAGGCCAGACAATGTGATTACAATGGCAACATATTCTCTAAAACTTCATCCCAACATTTTTATGGAATGCCCATATATTGAACTATAATACGTTTTGAAAATATTCCCTGTGCTTATTAGCAAACTTTATTTACCTTTGTTAAAATTTTAAAAAAGTTAAAAATTGACCAGTTTCAGTCCAAATGTCTCTAGCTTTATTTTCCCATGGGGTTTTTTTTGAACACTAAAAATACGTCTATTATGATAAATGCCAGCTGTTCTATATATAAATAATTATTAGTCTGTTCTTTATCCATTTTAATAAGACAGATGGAAAATAACGATGGACTACTTATTCTGAAGCACCATTCTACTGTGATGATAATGGATTTAAAATATCCCTATAACTATTTGTTTTACAAATCAGCAATCAATAATTATTTGGATTCGAATTTGCAAGCAAGTTAGAGGTGAATAATCAAACACTTTATCCTTTGTGACAGGGTTTTAAATAAATTTATCGTTTTAATAGAGTATTTCACCACCTTGAATTATATTATTTGTGTGTAATGATACAGAACACGATTAGCTCTTGAGGTGGAAAATTAATACAACATTCTGTATCTGACTGATCTATGACACATGCATTGTCAGAGAACAGGTATGAGGTCTGTACTCTGTAAACTTCTGAGATTAAGAAAGAAACCATAAGTACCTATGCACCCAGCTGCAATCAGACATAACATTTAAATTGCAATAGTCTTAATATTCATAATATTCAAATAGCAGAGAAGATTGAAAATAAACTGCATGGAACACCACACCCATGGACTTACGTTTCTTTAGAGTTATGTAAATCATTTTATGTATTTAATTTCTGTTAAATGATGCTGAATCCCATGTAACAAAAGCATTATTCCACTGAAGAAGGTAGAAAGTGCAGTAGGTGTATAACACTTCATACAATCAATTCATCAGGTAGGGAGGAGAAGGGATCTAATCCCTGACTGTTCCAAGACCCAGTCAAGTCTGGTTTTATTTCCTAGACAAGCATTGCAATCACAAAAATGTTGTCTGTTCCTCCTCCTCTCTTTTAGAAACTGATGTTCCAGATCCCTGTGAATACAGGAATTATTCGTGAAAACTTAGTTTAGGTTTCCACTCAAGCTTATCTGTCTGTCAGATGAGCTTGTGGGCAACAGTGTGCCATGGTACAATGTAGAAGTACTAAATTTGCCTTAGACAGCACAAAAGCTTTTATATAGCCAATCAGGAATGGTAAATATGCTCCAATGAGACACTGGATCACTCCTTAGAGACATATATCTACTGCCTTCAGTTCTACAAGGAAATAGAGTCTCCTTGTTTAACAGATCTGAACCACCAGATCTGAAGGCACGTGTTTAAGTACCTTTGGTTTAAGTACCACAGTCCCTAGGTTAGGAAGCTAAATAGATCTCTTGAGATGTCTCATTTGCAAATAGCAACGTGGACTATTATTTTGAGTTGTGTTTTCCATTCTGTATTTAAGACGTACTTTTTTGTACTTTTGCATTCATGCAGATCTATCTTATTTTTAAATATATTTTGAGAAAATTCCCTTGGTGTTGAATACTTGCTACAGTTCTAAGATATACTATTGCAATTTCTTGAGCAAGGAAGGGAATTGAATTAAATTTCTGCTTTAAGATCAAAAATCAACTAAATTTTGTCTTGGAGGCTACAAAAGATGCAATTCAACAATTGCATCTAAATGTTGTCAAGTCCTATGGCAATATCTGTGTTACTCCGTTCAGGAGACCAAAAAGCTCCCATAATTACCCAGCTTGGGATGCACTTGTGGAGTAGGTCAGTACTCAGGTTGTTTCCAAAATAAACATATGGATCCAAAAAGAGAATAATACAAAGCTTAAAGCTTAATCTGCATGCCTTCCTAGACCTTTTTAATTTAATACCATGTTGAAAGTAATTTTGTTTTAGAAACTGAAAGAAGGAAACTTAAAAAATGTGAATATTTAATTTATTTTATTGGAAAACAATGAAATGCAGAAGGGATATTCCTCTAGATTTCACCTACAAGTTCTTCAGAAATAGACTTTAATTATTCACATAGACAGTATAAGTTGTCTCATACTGATAAACTGAATCAAAATACCTTATTTTCACACAGTTCTTTTCAAATAACCTACAGGATGAGAAAACCCTCACGAAAGTTGGAGCAGAGTTGGGCAACTAGCAGCAGATATTTTGCTGGGAGAAAGACAGCTGCTCTGAAAGTTTAGAGATAGTACAAGAGTACTATCACTGTAGAAAGAACAGTAAATTTATTTTCTTATTATCATTGTACCTGTGTGGCCTATTTCCTTGTTTTAGTCACAGGGCATATTTGTTGAAAATATGATGCTTTCATTCTCGCCTTCCTGTCTTGCCTTATATCATGTTTTCTTCCCACACTTTTTGGCCAGATTAGAGACAGGCAATGAGGACTTTCATTTTCTCCACCTCAAAAAGTAGAGCAGCTGAATCAAGGAAACTTATCAGAACTACTGATGTAAGCTAGAACGTCAGGAAGCTTTTATAAATATGAGATTAATGTTAGGACTTTACTGGCAAAGAACAGTTCCAAGTAATTATTTGGTGACATGCAATAAATTTCACAAAATGATAGAATATGTTCCAGCTCATCCTGACTCTTCTGGGATTAAGAATAAAACACTACAAAGGAACTAGCAGTTCAGCCTTTGTTACCAGCATTGATATTGTTGGCACGGTGATTTGGAAAAAAATTCATTTTATGGCCATTCGACGTTATCAGAAGCCTCTGTGAAATTCAGAGTTCTTTGTTTATTTTCATAGAATCATGGAATCATAGAATGGCCTGGGTTGAAAAGCACCTTAAAGATCACTTAGTTTCAGCCCCCCTGCTGCGGGCTGCCCAGGGCCCCATCCAGCCTGGTCTTGAACACCTCCAGGGATGGGGCATCCACAACTTCTCTGGGCAAACTGTTCCAGTGCCTCACCACCTTCTGAGCGAAAAATTTCCACCTAACATTCAACCTAAATCTCCCCTCTGACAGTTTAAAACATTTTAGCTATGTGATGAATTTCATTTTAGAGCAACAGCCTTATGACTTAGGCTGAAACATTTTGTATTTCAATAAAATAATTCTTGCCTGTCTTACAACAGTATGAGTTCTCACATGTGGTAATAGTTTCTCTAAATAATGTTTTAAATCCTGAGGTAATGTGGTGGAGCCCATATGTTAGAAATGCTTTAGCATTTGTGCTCTAGATTAGAGGTTAGGTCTTGGCCCTGCAAAAACACATACAATTAATAAGACATATTAAAAAATAGAAATAAAAACTTTTTGTTCCATTAAGGTATTTTTATGTAAATGTTTGTAAGTTAAGCATAAAAATCTATTAAACCTTGATTTTGCTTTCACATTCCCTTTCTCAAACACTTTTTCTAATTCTCATTAATTATTTACTACATAAATTTATTTCCTGTTTTTCTTTACATAAATGCTAACAAAAATAATAAAGAATACAAATCCATAATTTCCTACATCCATGAAATAGTGGTATTACCATAAAATCTGAAATGCAGATATATTGAAGTCTGAAATGTGCATAGGGAGGTTAAACTGATTTTGTAGTCATCTCTGTGCAATAGAGAGAATATAGGAGTAGTTATTCACAGTTTTATTTAAGGTAGCCAAGCAATATTTTTACTAAATAGACACTTACACTTGATCTAATTCATTTATTGGAGTGACTGACTCTGCCAGCCACTTCACATTACTCATTGTTCATCAGCAAAAGCTGTGAAGTCAGCTTTTTAGATAAGATATACTATTATTTAGGATTTGGATATTGAAATTTTGTGAAAAATTCTACAATTTATCAAAAAAATTTTCAAAGAGGATAGTCACAGAATTTAATTCTAGCCAGTTAATCTGGTGGTAGCTACTATGTAGCCTTCATAGTAGACAGTGGAGCATCCAATTTCTTGCACCTAGAGCTTACTTTTATCAGTTGTATATAGAAATCATAGGTTCTTAAAGCAGAAATTTAATATTCTGAATAGATTCCCAAGTGTCCAAGAAATCCCTGAGAGAACATAAGGAGCTGATTTTAGTTGTTCTACTTCAAACAAAGTATATACAAATAAGAAAAGAATTCATTGAAGATGCAATGTACAGAAAACAGTTTATGTTGCAAAGAAAATCTGTAGGTAAATAGTGACATAAAAATCAGACTGATATTTCTTTTTTATTTTATTGGATTTACAGGTTTGAAAAATAAGTACATTAGTCCTTAAAACTTTGTCTTGTACAAATGTGAGAAAGAATAAAGACATTTTTTGTTTCATTGCATCCGAGATTTTTAAAACTAAAGAAATCAATACCTTCAAGGTTTTTGTATTATAATTTTGTAAAATATGAAACACATCGCCATTAAAATACATACTTATTAGAGACTGTGAGTGCATTTTTAAACTGAACTCTCCGAAAAAAAGGTAATTATTTCCATGAGTTTGATAAAATTTAAAAGGTTCTACTGAAATTTTAGCTGATTATTTTGAAGAAGTTATACAGCTATTAATACTGAGATACTGTAGTAATTTTATTCATTTACTTGTTTGCTTTGAGACAAGTTTTGTTAGCGTTTCTTTTGCAGAGCCATTGATATGCCTGTTATGCTTAGTTCTGAGTAAAAAAAGGCAACTGGTAAGCAGTATGCTGATAAAAATCAGCGAGTCATACATCACTGAGCTATCAATTCCTTTAGTCACCTCTTTAAGTAGAATTTTACAGTCTCACCTCTGCTTACAAAACCCAGTTTTGTTAGGAATCTAATTAATATTTTTGTTTGATGTCTAAAATTCTGATTATAGAATTGTCAACCATCGTTAAGTATTCAAATAAAAATAACCATAATGTTCAGTTGTAAGTTTTTTTGAGGAGCTGGCCTTAAAAATTATAATGAAACATTGGTCAAACTGTGTCAATATGCACACATAAGAATGAGAGTATAATCACATGATGATAGTAGGTAACATTGTATTTTATAATTCCAACTATATTTAAAATAACAAAGTATTTGGCTCTTGACATTATAATGTTAATCAAATGTTAAAACCTTAAGCTTGCTTAATATAATTATACATTTGAGATATATTTTGCTATCCTGAAAGCTGTAAGAAAGATTTCTGTCTAATTTGTTAGTTATGTGTTAAGATCTGTTTTTAAATTCAGAGTTAACATAACTTTTACAAAATGTTATGATACAAAATGCAAACATGTGGATGATTTTTTTTAAGAACAGAAGAGAGAACTAGAAGGATACTTTTGCTAATATTATGTTTTTAATTTATCCTATAAAGACAGGTCTTTGTGAGATTTTATAATTTAAAAATATCTCCCAGATGGCTTTTAAAAAGGTAAAAATTAGGATGACATTTTCATCATTTGTAGAAAGGTAATTTGTCAACTTTAGGCAGTTAATATCAGAACGGTATTGAAAGAGAGTGATCTCTTCTGACCTAGTCATGATGCATTACAGACTTGCAACTTTGTAGAGCAGAAGCCTTTCTGAAAAACTGCAGATTTTGAGTTAAAACTATTGTAATCCTGGGATGTTACCAAGAAGAAAGATTGTTTTACAAAGTTTGAGACTACATTCTGAGTCTTAACCTAACTTGTTTTTGCAAATTAGACCTCTTTAAATATGAAATAAATTAAAACAAAGGTCTTTGTCAACAACAATTCCTACCTACCAATGGGATTGCCTCTTTCTGCTCAATAGGTATTTTAGGCACAGCATTATCTGTCATGCATATTTCAGAATAAATTCTCTGCTCTAAGGAAATAGTTAGCAATACTATAGCTATAGAATAGCACTAATCTGTAGTTATAAGCACTATGTTCAGATTCAGAGAGTGAAGGACAGAGAGAATGATATACACAAGGAACAACCGACAGTTCTCTCATCCTTGTTTTGAAAGTAAGTCTTTGTCATGCAAAATGGATTTGCTGTTTTAACAGGTTGCTTATTTCTGTGGAGAAACTTTTAATTTATTTTTGAGCTTTCAGGCTCATGGGCCTTTGCCAAATTCTTAACATTTTATTTTAAAAAATATTTTAAATAGTATTCATAAAGAAGTCAGGGTAATTTTACAATCTCAAGTGGTAATACGGTGTACTTTGAGGATCCTAATGTTAGTTCGTCATAGTCATGATTCATTTCTTCAGCGTAGCCTCTGTCAAGGATATTTGTACAAATGTGAAACATTGCTTGCTGGTTTTATTCTTCTTTCGCCCTGTCCCTTTATAGCTCTTACTGTAATCTGTGAATGCCCTTTAGTTATTTGATTCTATATCTGGCATAGTAAAACTAGGCTGCAAAGGAGAAATACCATAGGAAACAATGTGTTCTAATAGAATACTGATGAAATATGGTTAAATTTCTTTTTTAAATTTATATTTCACAGTTGAACACTAAAGCTTTAGACAATATTGCAGACTTGATTTTGGTATGTTAATATATTTTATTTTTTTCTCTATTGTCCTTTGAATTTTAAAATATCACTACTATAATACCACTTAGTATTTAAAGAATTGGTTTTGCAGCTGAATCGGAACTCAGAGTGCTTCTTATTCTGCAAAGCATTTATGCCTGGACTTGAATATGATAGGTCTGAATCTGCTTTCTACTTTAGCTCCATTACATTCAGATTACTTCATATTTCTGCTGTGACATTAAATTCTTCTCTGTAATGGTGCTCATTACTTGAAACAATTTACATTAATATCTTTTTCAATAACACTATGTTTAATTTCAGTAATGCATTTATCCCTAGATATGAATGCCAAAATCTTTATTCTAGTTTGTTTTATTGTCCCTGTGAACGAAATAAAGGCATCTGAGAAATCATTCCAACTAGCCAGACATTTTTCGTATCTGGGTGAACAACAGTTTCCATAACTTGTTCTTTTCCCAGAAGATTTAGAAGAGTTTTGGGGAAATTGGATTACTTTTTAGCCAAATATAGGGCATAAGTAATATAGGACTATCTCTGAGGCAAAAGAGTTAGGAAACATGTAATTTAGGTTATATATTGGTATTGATGACAATAATAGCAACCAGATTCACAGAAGTTACTTCCTTCCCTGCTGTGGATATAGAAATGGAAAGAAAAGTAGTATTTTATTAGAGACTTAAGTCTATTTCTACACTTAGTAGGTGCTGGAAAATAACTGCTGTTTTCCTGTTTAGTTGGAAGTTTTTGTATGTTTTCTTCTGAAAAGTTTGGAAAAAAATTACGCTCCAAATGTGCCCCAGGGGGATTGCCAGAACTGTTCCTACTGGGAAATGCACACTGGAAATAATGTCATGCAGGCCTTGCTTCAACTAAACCTCATTTTTTTCAGGAGCAGCTCTGAAGGTTAGATGCAGAAGTCAAAATGGATGGAAATGCAGGGACTGATTAAGTTCTGTGAGTCTTATCACGAGATACACTGTAGTATGAAGAACACTGTCAAAGCTCTCTAGAAACCTGGGATTTTTCTAGTGCTCTTGAGTAGGAAGTTATTTCCTGACATCAGTGCTCATGAAAATTGAATGAACCCTCCCACCAACCAAGCCACAAATTAACAGTTCTCTTGTCTTATTTTACTTAGGAAAGCATAATTGTTATTTCGTAAAAGATTGTATAAGATAGAAGAATGCTGTTCGTGAAATATATTCAGTTTAGTTAAGGTAGAAATCATTATAAAATATGAATTAGTTGGATGGGTCCTGTTTCTCTGAAAGATGAGCAGACCAGCTTGGATCTAGCAATTGCATATTTTTAACATCAAGATAGACTTTCACAATTTGTTCTAAGTTCTCTTTAGAATGGTTTCTAGTGGACAGTTCACCAAACAGAGCAAGAGACCTGACCTCATTTCTGACCCTTGAAGGGACTTCTGATTCATATGTATAACAAGTGAGTAATGAATGCTACAACCAGGATTAGGGGGAGGTCTTTGTGAAGTGTCTTGGTGGTGAGAAGTTTCCACTTTATCAGTGTTTTCATTGTATTCTATATCTTGTCTTATTATTATCTTCTCCTTTTTCTTGTGTTGTATTATTTAAAATCTGTTGTTACCTCAACTCATGAGGTTCCACCTTTTTTATCCTTTCCCCCATCTTACTGAGAGAAGGAAAGGCGGGGGGGGCAGGGGAGGAAGCGACCATGTGGTGGTGGCCCTGACCCAAGACAGTAATTAATAATGTGAACTAAAAAGACACAATCTTGAAGTGTTGTTTGCATTATAAGTGGGAAAAGAAAATAAACTACCTGAGATTTCAATGAGTAAAAAAAGAACAAAGAACTGAAAACATTTCTAAGGTCGTCATATCTAGTCACTTTATTATCAATCAGTCTATTAAGCTACATAGTACTTTTTATAAATTTCATTTAAAAAAAAAAACATAACACAAGTGCTACATTATTAAATGAAGTGCAGTGCAAACACTATAATTTTATTCTTACTAGTATTGGAAGTCTTAGGTTCATAACTACTGTTTTCTAGTGTAATCCTTTTATGGCTATAGCAATAAATAAATAAAATATACTACTGTAGCCCAGTCTCACTTGCTTACCTTCTCTGAGTGTGAGGGAAAGGTTTCACAGAACTTCAATATTTCTGTAGCCTGTGTTTTGTATATAATTCCATATTATATTTCTGTGGGTATTTGAAGGTTAATAGAGAGAAAAGCAAAATACTGTACGAATAGGCATTAAGGGAAATGAACAAAAAGACAGTAAGAAGGTTAAATTGATTGTGCTTTTATTAGCTATGTAGTCTTTGATCATAATTAATGATGAAGTCAGACTATTCCACATATATGTTGATGAAGAAGGCACACTCATGAATGAGATACTTAAAGAAGCTCAGCATATCTCAATTTTATTCCCACTCTGATGATTGTGTTTTAGTTTTCAAGTAATTTCATTTCTATCTGTCAATGTTGTACATTTGCTCAATGTGTGTAATCAGAATAAATGTACTTCCATCAACAAGGTGATTTGCTAAATAAATACTGGAGAAAAGTGTTCCTTTGTAGGAGAGCTTTGAAAATATTATGCCCTGAGTACTCATCAGGTAAGTGTTTTGGCCAAGCTAGTTGCAGGATGTGTGCTATTCTTAGAGGAATTATTACCTCTGTTCTTCCACTTAGAAAGGAAGCTATGTAGGGTGTGCTTGGTGGAAAACTGTTCAACAAGAAGGCTTGCAACCATGTACTCACCAGTCAGTCATCCATTTTACCTCTACAGCCCCATTAAATGGGTTCCTACCCATCCACTTAGGAAGGATAAAGTCAGCAAGGGAGACTCTTGCACTATACAGCACTGCATTACCATTTTTTACAAAGCAGTACTGAAAAATAAAGTATTTCTGGGGAGGGCTGGATTGCTGCATGCATACCTGGGTTTTTCAGCCTCTCATAGTATCAATCAGCAAAGTCTGGACTTTGGTGTAGGTATGAAGCTTAGACTTTGATCTCAAATTTCTTGCAATATTAAGGCAAGTGGATCACAAAGGCAAAGTCTGGTATTGTAGGATGGACAGGGCCTCAGCCCCTAAAAGAAGATAGGTACCTAAGGAAGCTGAGCCATGGCTAGAGGCTAATTCTTAAGCTGAATGATTTGCACAAAGCCAGGGGCTGTGAACACTGGAAAAGGGTCTGAAGAACTACAGCTCCTGAAGATTACATCCCCATTGTGCAGTTTCCAATTGGAGGGTATAAGTGATATGTTATTCCTTTGCATGGGATCCTATCAGATCTTTTGGTGTATCGTTTTCATGAAATAAATCAAGATGTGAGCTGCTAAATAAAAAAATCAAAGGGCTTGTGTGATCTTTCAGATACACTTTAGATTCCTATCCAAAGGTGGAGGAGCCAACATAAAAGTTCTAAGCTGTCTTCCAGAAGGGTATAATTCCCTCCTCAAGAAATCTCCTAGTTTACCCATCTAGTTTTGCCTTTACCTCTGAAAAACAAGGCACTGAAACTAAAGCTGTGTGAAGCCTTTCTTGTCCTTTCTGCCACATTCTTGCATTTTTATGTTTGTAGACTATTTCAGCCTTTTGTAGAGAAAAATTTAACAAAAAGAATCTGCAAAATTCAACCATGAGCACCTTGAAAAACACTAATTTGTTTAAAGATTTCCATCTTACAGATTCACCAGTGATTTTTTTTCTGTCTATATTACTTCACTGATGAGTTCTGTAGAGTAGACACTGTAGATCTGGTAGAAGGCTTTAAAAGCTGACACAGTACACATAACAAATTAATAAAGAATTACTTTGACTTCATTCTTGGAAAGCGGGAGTCTGACTGTTCCTGAACTCAAAGAAAATAATAGACTTTATATGACTGAGAAATATTTCTCAACAATTTCATTTTAGATCACTCTCACTAAATAACATGAATTTGTGAAATTGTGCTTTTGATTGCTTTTATTTTCTTCTCATTCATTGTTCTCCATGAGTCTTATTTTTCAATGCCTGTGTTTTTGTTTTTTGTTTTTTTTTTTCTGAAAATGTATTCTATCATATTGTTACTTCATAGAAAAGAAGTCAGTGCTGCATTCAAGAGTGGACAAAAAGTTACAGTATTTTATTTTTATTCTGAATTAAACATGTATACTTTTAAATGAAATTATTTTATAATTAATAACCTAAACTATCTTGTAGTATAAGTATTCAATATCTATAAGGATGCTATACAGCTCTCCTTTATTACACTGACATCTCTCTACTGTGTATTGTAACAGCTTATTCTGTAGTCGAGGAAAGTATTTAACACTCTTCCATCTTATAAATATCTTCTATACAACTTATTAAAATGCAATAACCTACAGAAACATTGTATATATCTTACTCATATTACAATAACCATTAGGAATATAGTCTATATACCTTATTAATATAGCAATAGTCATTAAACTATTTTAATATTAATAAAAGTTTCTTAAGGTGTCACTTTAATATACAGCGCTAATATCTTACAAACGCACTACCGTCATTACAATGTTAAAATAAAAAGAAAATATCGGTCAATAAATACAGCAGACATACATTTTTATGTAACGTGAAAAATAGTTTGAAAGAATTCCTGCTATCCAACAAAAATTAAATGCTGTATAAAGATTCATGTTATGATTAAGTAAATATAATTCACATCTAGATTGATTAATCAGTGATAGCATTGCCTAACTATTTAATGGATTGTAGTTGTTATTGCCAGCCTGTATAATTCTTCCCATTAGTTCCTTTTAACTGGAACTTACATTAACATTCAGCATCTTTGAACAGCTACAATTTTCTCTTAATAATAAAGGGAGGGGGGAAAAATATTCTGTTAATGTGTCACCCCTTTCCAACAAATAGTGATTTTATTACATTGTATGCCAATGAAAATATTGTGCTGTTTAAAATTTTACAGTTTTATGTATGCTTTCTACCTAGTGCATAAACCCTTTTTACTTCTTGACTTGGAAATTAAAACAGAAAATTTCTGCAAACAGTAGAACTACTGAAAATATTTTTCTGGTGTATTTGAGTGTTCGATATATAGAGCTCTCAGGATTCACTGGTGTCTTTTCTGCACACTGGAAAATAAATATATATGTGTTTTGCTTTTCTACCAGGATATTTATGTTCATGAAGGCTGTAGAAACAATATCTTTTGAAATTATTTGCATTCTGCAAATGTTGTAAAAATCAGGCAGCTGATTTGCAAGTCACAACTGGGGGATTTACATAAAACAGCCTTGCTTCTGTGTATATATGTGTGCATAAGAGTATATGTATATATACATAAACACTCTGTTTTCTTACAAATGTAGGCTATAGACAGTAATAATAATAAAAAAAAGAAATGGTGATTAATGTATTCTCAGGGCTTTGCATACTATGTTAGTTCTCTTTTTCCCAATTCTATGCAGAGTTAGTCACTTAGACATACAATATAAGAAAATCCTTATTATTTCAAGATGTATTAAAAAAACAGAGCAATATCAACTAACTGAAGTATGAAATCCTGAAAATATGTATTCATGTTTATGTTTATTGCCACTAAGTGGATGATAGCTAAAGGACTTAAATCTTTGCTTTATCAGGCATAAAATTTCTGCATGCATACACCCTAACTATGCTAACCTAAATAATCTCAAATAATTCTTAATTCCTTCATAGTTAAGCACTTTCATAAGTTTCTGAAATGAGAGGTTTCAACCTGCACAATTTTTTAATTGGAATTATTTGCTTGACAATTTTCAGTACACACTGTAACTCGTTAGTTAGCAGAACGGATTATTTTGTAAATATTAAGATACAATTTCTATGCTAGTATCAAAAATTAACATTTGTTTGCTGGTATAAAAAATATTATGCTTTAAACCCTGCATTTTATCTCCATGTTACAGACAATAATAGCTGGAAAAGAGGTGGGATTTTCAATAGACTGAAGCTATTTTCAGAAGTAATTACTGCAGGCTTGTAAACAGGTCACTACCAATTCACTTCAATAAGTATTTCAAGAGTCTGTAATTAGATATGCTTACTTATGTGGGCCCTCAGAATTTCATTTTTACATTAATTTTTCATAGCACATTGTTATACACCTATAACAATAAAGTAATATTCAGTGGGGATGCCAAAGATATGCAAGTCTAAGCAGAGAACTATCACAAGTGATATCTCAGAATAAGAAAGCTGTATAGTATATGTACTTTAAAGTGTTTTAAAATGCTTCATCAAATAATAAAGCATTTTAATGTTTTTAACTTCTAACTTACTTGCAATGACTTGTGCAGTACTCAAAAATGTTTCACAGACATGAAGGAATTGGTAACAGTCCAACTTCATAAAATGCAAAGACCTAGATGATCTTTATATAAAATGTAAAGACCTATTATTAGCATCTGTCTAGGTTTTAACAATAAAAGGGAACATAAAAGGAAATATGGAATGTGAAAACTGGACTAATAGAATATGATGTAATAGAACAGAACAGAACACAATAGACTATTTCAGTTGGAAGGGACTTACAATGATCATCCAGTCCAATGGCCTGACCAGTTGCCAGGTCTAAGCATGATATTAAAGGCATTGTCCAAATGCATCTTAAACACTGACAAGCTTGGGGCATCAACCACCTCTCTAGGAAGCCTTTTCCAGTGTTTGACCACCCTCTCAGTAAAGAATTGATTATTAAAGTCCAGGCTAAACCTTCCCTTGCACAGCTTTGAACAATTCTCACCTATCACTGGATCCCAGGGAGAAGAGATCAGCACCTCCTGCTCCACTTCCCCTCCTCAGGAAGCTGTAGAGAGCAAGGAGGTCACCCCCCACCTCCTTTTCTCCAAACTAGAAAAGCCCAAAATCTTTAATAGAGAAGGGCACTCTCACTGACCACAGATTCTCTTGATTGGTGGCAATATTTACAGATGAAGTGTTATAGTTTACCCATTTGGGTAGCACCCTAGTGCTGCTTAGTCAAGAGACAAGATAACAGGTAACCTGTCTGAAGCATTAACTTTGGCCTTGGACTACCTTTCCTCTAGAAAATGGCTGCTGAAGAGACTTTGGCACTTGTTCATATGTCACATAACTAGCATAACTTTGCTAGCTGCTGTACATTAAAGACCTGCTGTACAGGCGGTGACAGCTGATTTTGCACATGGACAGTCAGTTCAAAGAATCTCTTCCATGTAAAGTTTTGGAAGATACGTGGAAGAGATGAGAAATGGAGAAGTATATCCCAGACTTAGGAAGAAGAAGTAATATTATGAACTGACTTCACATTTCTTACTTCTACAGATTGACAGAATGTAGAAGTGTACTGAAAAGTGCTGATAGTTAATTGAGAGCTACCTGATAGTACTGGGGAGATTGAGTCAGTCAATGTATGATTTTTGATCTAAAACATTAATTTTGTAATAATATCAAGGAAACTGTAATCTCCCCACTCATATATACTAATATTCTGACATTTGCAAACTATGTGGAATACACTTCTGGCAGACAAGAGATAGTAGGGATTCTGTGAAAGGATAGTTGCAGAAACTGCCCTAGAAGATAATAAATTAATCTAATTTTAAAGAGATGCTGAGGTGATCCTAAGTAAGGTACAAACTCAAGTACTTTTTCTCTCACATTTTATAGAGTGCTTTGTGCTACCTAATCAATGGATATTAATCATTCAGGTATCATGAAATCCGTACCAGCCCTAGAGGCAGTACTGGTACATTTATGTTGTTGTGACAGAACTGGTGCAGAACTGCCTTAAGACATCTGTATTCCTGCAGTGTGTATAATGTCACCTGGAGCTACCCCACAAACATGTGGCAGACTAATCAATTCTGTGAGATTGTTCCTTTCTACTAACTGAAGCAGGGAGAGTAGAATGGAAGCAGCAAGAGAGGAGAAATTATGACCTTAACTCTAAAGCAAATGTCTCTGGAAGGGTAGAAAAATATGGAGAACTCTTCCATTTGTTTTGGCACTGTCATACTGTCTCATAAATGAAAAACTAGTTGCTTTTCCTTTTTTTTTTATGTGAAACTTACACTGATCGTCAAGCTGCTCTAGTAATTAACTTTTATCTTTCAGTTTCTCCACCTGATGTCTTTTTGTGAACAACAGGCCTTTGAGAGGGGTCGTATTTTCTCAGCGAGGTTGATAGCAAAATGCTTCCACTACCTGGATAAACCATTTGGTATTTTAACTTTATTTCGACGGTCTTTTCCTCCCTATACATGAAATGGGTGAAAGTGCATGTGTGTCAAAATGGTCAACCCATCTTGAAATAATGCACATGAAAACACAATTTTTAGTGATGCTGTGGTATTTGGCTTGCTTGCCTATTTGCTTCACTTAGTCATTACCCACAATTGCAACATGCCAAGTATGTGACATTTCCTAGCCTTTTGCCAGATTGAAAACTGTGGCCAAGATCATATCAATTCTAGATCAATATTATTCTGTTTAGATCCTGACAAAATATTATGTGATGTGATGTGATGTGATGTGATCTTCATGGGGTAGAACAGTGTTCAACCCCCTGTGAGGGTTATACCTATATAATCTATTTTTCTGGTATAATTTGTTGTATCTAAATGTGCTTGTCCATAGACAAACACACATTTGAATAAATTTGCCATCTTTTTCAATTTTCAGTACCATTGGAAAACTGATGATAGATTAATTTTTGTCCTTCTAAATGGGGCTGGAAAATCAGATGCCAAGTACTTACTCTAAGTACTTTACTTTGTTCTGTAACACTCCTCTTATTTATTTAACTGTTCTGTTGGTAAGAATAATGTGTACATACATCTCCTTGGAGCCTTCTCTTCTCCAGGCTGAACAACCCGACCTCTCTCAGCCTGTCCTCCTATGGGAGGTGCTCCAGCCCTGACCATCTCCATGGCCTTTCTCTGCACTATCTCCAACAGGTCCATGTCATTTTTATGGTTGGGGCCCCAGAGCTGGATGCAGTACTCCAGGTGGGGTCTCACGAGAATGGAGTAGAGGGGGAGAATCACCTCCCTCAACCTGCTGGCCACAATTCTTTTGATGCAGCCTAGGATATAGTTGGTTTTCTGGGTTGCAAGCACACACTGCCGGGTCATGTTGAGCTTCTCATCAACCAACACCCCCAAGTCCTTCTCCTCAGGACTGCTGCCAATCCATTCTCTGCCCAGCCTGTATTTGTGCTTGGGATTGCCTTGATCCACAGGTAGGACCTTGCACTTGGCCTTGTTAAATTTCATGAGGTTTGCACAGGCCCACCTCTCAAGCCTGTCAAGGTTGCTCTGGATGGCACCCCTTCCCTCCGGCGTGTTGACCTCACTGCACCTGTTGGTGTCATTGGCAAATTTGTTGAGGTTGCACTCAATCTCACCATCTGTGTCTCCAACAAAGATGTTAAATACTGATCCCAATACCAACCCTGCAGAATGCCACTCGTCACCAGTCCCTACTAGGATACTGAGCCATTGACCACAACCCTTTGCATGCAACCATCCAGCCAATTCCTTATTCACTGAGTGGTTCTTCCATCAAATCCATGTCTCCTATTTAGAGACAAGGATGTTGTGCAGGACAGTGTCAAAGGCTTTGCACAAGTCCAGGTAGATGATATCAGTCACTCTACGTTTTATAAGTTTATGTCCAAATTATGAGATAACAGGGATCTTCAGACGGCCACTGACTGCTCACTCAAACCTATGCATCTTCTGTTTTTCCTGAGGTTCTACAAATTGCTTTGTACGATGATAGAAAAATCTTGGTGAAAAAGAAAATTCAGGATCTGGTTCACAAGAAGGAAACTTGAATAGAAAGAATTCAAAGACTTCTCTTGCAACCACTTTATACTACTGGTTTTTACTAGCTTCAGCAGAATTGATCCTTATATACAAGATTAATGTAAGGGTAAGCAAAGTGTAAGCAAAATCACATCTTAAGTCTTTAGATACCATTTAAAAGAACATCCTGATAACGATATACTCTTGCACACTTAGCTTTAAGCTATTAAAGATTTGGAAAGTAAAGTCTCAAATTGCTAAAAAGATTGCATGTATTTAAAAGGGAAAATAAAATTACTTCCCACTCAACTAATGTGTATCAATCAGATAAAAATTCAAAGCTCTTTTGGCTGTTCTAATTAGATATATTGTTCATACTAAGATTAATGCTTCAAGGAAATATTTAGATGCTGCTGATTCTAAACTACTGGATGTAAGTGAAAACCTGCAGGTTCTTTGCCATGTAATAATGCCGTGGCTGTTCTTGGATCTACACTGCATAGAAAGGAGTGCTGTGGTTTAGTGAAAACCTACAGTCAGTGGAGTGGAAAGGAAAGCCCATTAAACCAGAAGTAGCCTCCAGAGGAATTGTGCCATCAACACAGAATGCATAAATATTATAAATAGAAGAGTGTTTGAATTTCTCTTATACATATATATATGCAAACATGTATTAAAAAATGTATATATATATTATGCATACACACATATAAAAACAGAGTTTAGAAATAAAGTATAGATGTTTATTACATGATAATGAAAATAAATTATTGTAACACTTGTTACTTTTCTATACATCAAAATATCAGTCTTACATTGGGTAATGACTGTTTTCTAATGCTTGATGCAGACACAGTAATCATCTGAAAAACTCTCCAACCTCTTCTGATGGACTTTGGACTAATTCAAATCATCCTAATCATGTATGCCGTGTTCTGTGCTGTCATTCCAACTCACCTGGTTTCTTCGTGCGTAAATATTTTCTGCAAACTTTTGTCCAGTCTAAAAATGAAAAACGAAGAAGTCAAAATGATGAAAAACATATATCAAACTGATGACTCATTTTAAGGTTCTTCTCTTGAGAAGCCAGCTTCTCCTCCAAATAAGTCGCTGTCTAACTATTACATATATATCAAACATTTACTAGATATTTGTGCATTGTATTACATCTCATGCTGAACTACTAGTTCAGAACCTGAGTTCATCTGAACAATCTTAATAAGACTGTTCTCAGATACAAGCTTACTGCTATAAATGTGCCCTCCAACAAAAGCAAAGCATGTGCTTCTGTTGCTTCCTTTGCAATTGCTCTATTGATCCTATGATCTTTTTTTGATCCAATTAAGAAGAAAAAGTTTTCTGATGGGTTGCTGAGAGGAATTTACTCTCTTTTTGGTCAGTTTCTCAACAGTCAGTTTAAGAAGTGCTGGGGCTGGCATGTAGAAGGTGTCAGGATGTTGCAGAAATTCAGGAAACACAGAGGAGAACCTTGTGAAGAATAAAATCTCTGGTTGCAGTGTCAGCAAGCTACTAAATTGACTCATCTGTATTGTTTAGCCATGTCTTTGTTTGCTAGGCAGTGATTTCAATACCCTTATATAAATAAACACTTGTAGTGTGCTTCAGGCTTCTTGTTTTTTTCTACCTGTGGGTTTAAAAGGCTCTTGTAAATACACCTCTGACTTTATCAGACAAAAGAAACCCACTTACTAACTAATTCAGTACTTTGCCTTTCTGTCTTGTTAACATATGAAGATATTTAAACTGACATCTTGCCTAAGTTCATTATCACTCTCATTATCCTGAAAGGTTAAAGTCTCCACAAACTAGTTTAGACTCATTTAGCACAAAAAAGCATTTTCACCTCCAGCTGTGCAATGATATTGCACCACAATGTAGTTCAAATTATGGGGTCCATGCTAAAAAAAACTCACAGCAAACTAAAACTAATTTTCATTGTTTTCCAGAGTTCTTATTTCCATTTGTATCTGGCCATCTCATCCAGAGTGAGACCAAAGCAAGAGTGTTGAGAGAGGAGGATGTACTGAAGGAGAAAGAGGAGCAAAATCCAGCCCTATTCATAATCCAAACAAGAGTATACTCACAGGATTCTAGATCCTGGGTAATCTTAGGTAGTAATAGTGTTTAAATAAAAGCTGTGGTAAAGTATTTAAGAGAACACTTTGATTGCATTTGGCACCTGGAGCTTTAACCCGCCAACTTAAGGAGCAAAGACACTCTTGGTCCAGCTATTCATTTGTAGCTCCAGCTCTCTGCATGGAAACAGATATGACAAAGAATGTATCAAAAAAAATTGTCTTCATCACCGATCATGTACCACTGCGTGATGCAGTTGTTTAGTGTGAATATAAATTATATTTGTAAAAATCAATCATATTTGCTGGCTTCTATTTTTCTAATCATGCTGTTAGCAGATAGTTAACTACATCTGAATTGTGACTTTTTAAACAACGATGACTGTATATGGAGAGAAAGTGGAAAAGATAGCTAAAATATTTAGGCCGTCTCAGCAATCAGTCAAGTAGTATTACTCATCGTCTGCATGGCTTTGGTTTGCCACATTATCATCAAGTTTAAAACAACTATTAATGCTTTATTTCATACTTCCCAGAGACATTTTTTAGGTTCTTAAATTGGCATTTGGTCAATTTTAAACAGTCTGCTTTCATGTCTGGTCAAATGCCTAGGCATTTTCCAAAAGTAAGCAGGAAAGCTGAGAAAGTTAAAAACAGAAGCAGTGTATAATGAGCTGAGAAAATACATAGGGCATGTCTGGTCAGGATTGTCTCTAAGAGCCTTGAGTAAGATGTTGTTGTCAGCTGAAAATGAACTAAAACAGTTCTGAGTCCTTATCCCTGAAGAGATACTAAAGAAGGTTGCAAGTTAACACTACACTTTTTGTGATCTACGCAAAATGTATACATGAAATGGCACTTGCACACTAACCTGCTATCTCTAAAAGGAATACCTTCACCATGTGGCAACTATCACAGAATCATAGAATGGCCTGGGTTGAAAGGGACCTTAGAGATCAGCTAGTTTCAACCCCCCTGCTGTGGGCAGGGCCGCCAACCACTAGAGCAGGCTACCCAGGGCCCCATCCAGCCTGGCCTTGAACACCTCCAGGGATGGGGCATCCACAGCTTCTCTGGGCAACCTGTTCCAGTGCCTCACCACCCTCTGAGTGAAAAATTTCCACCTAATATCCAACCTAAATCTCCCCTCTCTTAGTTTAAAACCATGCCCCCTCGTCCTGTCACTATCGAGCCCTGTAAACCGTCACTCCCCCTCCTGTTTATAGGCTCCCTTCAAGTACTGGAAGGTCACAATGAGGTCTCCCCAGAGTCTTCTCTTCTCCAAGCTAAAAAGCCCAATTCCCTCAACCTTTCTTCATAGGAGAGGTGCTCCAGCCCTCTGATCATCTTTGTGGCCCTCCTTTGGACTCGTTCCAAGAGCTCCACATCTTTCTTGTGCTGGGGACCCCAGAATCATTATGCATTACTTCTAGCCTTAAATAGGTAAGTACAGTACTATCCCTCTCTGCTGAAAAGTTGTTCACACTTGGAAAAGTAGGATGGTATGAAAAAAAGGGCTGGAGAAATAGGACTCATACTTGGAACCTGAATAGTTTGAAGACAGCTGAGTTGCACTTGGTCAGTTTAATTGCTGATTTGCCTGTTTTTCATGCTTGTATAAGGTGTATTTGTATCAAGAGTGATTAAAGATGCTTTATTCAGTAAAAAAACAAGAGCAGTCAAGAAAGATGGAGCATTTTCAGTTTTGTTTAACTAGAGTACAAAGGCTTCCAAATATCTATGCCAAATATTGGCAACATTACAATACTTATTTGGTTTAGTTCACATTAAAAAAACAAGCTGTCTACAGTTTAGTGTCTTCAAACATATTTTTATGCATAAATAATAATAATGAGCCAATTTTCACATTTCTGTCTGGAAATGCTATTCCACCCCTCACACTCCTGAAACACAGCAACAAAAAACCTTGAACCCCACCCAAACATGGATGTGCATGTGTGGATTCTGGTCACCAACATTCCTTGTCCATCTGTTTGGGTGGCATTGTGTTTAATCACAAGTTAGACAAAGTCTTCCACAAGAGTATTGTGGTTTGGCAAAAATAAGTTTGGAAGAAACACTTCATATTACTGATTACTCTATGCTAGCACTGTACATTTGATCACAAGTTCTGTTCTTAGCCATTAAACGTAAGCCATTCTTTAATTATGTCATTCACAGTCTTAAAGGAAGGCAACATAATTTCTCCAAGGAAGCTAGATCGGCTGTTGCAGAAGGCTGTGGAACATACATTGTTCAGGCAGAGATAAAATGTAATTTTTTATAGCATCTCATGTTTCATAAAATGCTTTCTAAAGTATGGCAGTAGAACACCTGATTTAGCCAATTCAGTTTCTGCCATTGTAACATTTATAGCAGTGAAACTGGTCTAATTTTCTTCCACGCAAATTCGGATGGAGAAGACATTTCAATGAAATTATTTTGGACTTTAACATGACAGAATGAAATCTTGGCATGCTTTTTTTCAGATAAACATTTGAGACTTTTTTCTTTACATATTCTTTGTTGGTAAAATTCTTAAGTGGTAGAGGAAAAATAGCCAGGAATTTTCTCTGAAAAGCACAAATCTTTATTTCCTTTAACCCTTTTTAAATGTTGTTTCACATCTTATTTCTGCAGATGTTATACCCTACGAACTGCTCCTTAGTTTCATGTTAATTACTTATCTAAAGCATTTTTCACAGTTCTTTTTTTCCTGGCAATGTGTGAGGGTTAGCACTATGAAGTAAATGGCATCATCTTGTGAGGGAAAAGGTCTTCTCTATTAAATTCTGACTTTCTCGAACACCCATTGCTATGCAAGCTGTTGTGCAAGGCTTGACTGTCTATAATCTGTTTTCCTTTCCTCTCGGTCTTTTTACTAGATTTTGGCTAAATTAATGGATGTAATCATAGAAATGTTTTGTTTTCATTGAAATAGACAGAAGTGACAAATAGCTACAAAGCTGAAACTCAACTATTCAGACTATGTCTTTCCTTGTTTCCAGGGAACATTTCCTTTTCCAGGAACATTTTTTCCACATATTTGGAGCTCAGAAATTCAAAACTATACAGGCTATGATTAGCAATACTTATTTTGCTTTAAGACTGTAGCAGAAGTAGAAATAGAAAATTGCTTCCCTGGGAAGTGTGCAGTTTTTGTTGGAATATTTGTACTGAAAAATGCCAATCTCAGTATGAAATGAAGAAAATCTCTACACAGAATAGTCATTATACAGTAACCTAGAACCATTCCCAAAACAAGTCTACCCAGTGCGTAACTGAGGAAAAGAGAGCAATGCGGACTAAGATAGCAAAGAATGTAGAAGTTAGCATAATACTTGGAGTGTATGGTAATATGCAATAAGGAAGAAAGTTTCTTCCTCTTTGTCTTAACAGTGCACTAGTATAGAAGAAGGCCAGACTAAGCCCTTAGCTACAAAGGAGTAGCTTTTCTACAATAACTGTTTTTCGGGTTATATAATTAAAGGTCAGAAGAAAACCTTCATGCTTCTCTTTTTTACTGTCTTCCAGCCTCATTTATATCAAGGTTGCTCGGGTCATTGTTTTCAGGTGATGATGCAGAAGGTTTATATATCTAAAGTTTCTCTGCTGGAAGTGTCATCTAGAAAGGTTACTGTGACATTTCTAAAATTGTCCCTTGTCAATATGAATGAAACTTTTTTTCCCTGTCATGCATATATACTGTGTACATGTATATGTATATTTATATAGGACACACATACATGTATATGGAATTTTGATGTTTGAAATAATATTTTCTTTATGTTCTATTCTGCTTTGAATGCATTAATTAAGAGTAGCAAGGAAAACAGTACATCTCAAACATGAATGATTAGGAGGAGAGAGAGAACGTGAACAGTTTCCTTCCAATAATACAGTTTTCATCAGGCTCGGAGTTATGAACAAGCTTCACCAACCCTAGATACTAAATAAAATGTTGCTTATGGCAGCTAAATTAACCGTAATATTCTTTACTATTCTGATGGACTTTCATGCAGAGTGAAATATTTTAAAAATACAACCTAAATATAGTTACATTAAACTTAAAGATTTTTAGTTGTTGTACCAGCGATGTCTTGAAAATGTAGCAGCTAAATTTTCTTCAAAGAAACTAATATTTCAGGCACACTCACATGAAAGTGCAACTATACTGAAGGCCAGGTGAGTTTAGCCGAGTACAGGCTAAAAAAAGGTTTTCTGTCACTACCATCTACCATTTTACTGGTTTAATTGTCTTATGGATACTGTTAAAACATTTTCTGGAAAATTATGCTATGATGATTCAGTAGTGCTTGGAGATAAAAAGAACAAATGTCAAGGACCACTTATCCATTTGCATTCAGAATTATAGGGTAGGATTTGGTTTTGGGGGCAGAAGGAATGTCATAAAAATGAGAACATATGAATCATTGTAGCAGAAATCCAAAGGCCTGTAGAGCCTGTCTTTGATGGTAGCCAGCTGTTGATGGTTTGGGAGAGTGAAAGCACGAAGTGAACATATAATGACGCTTCCACGCAGAAGTTACTTCTATGATCTTTAGCAACGTAAAACTCCAGGGCTTCTTGAATGACCATAACTTGCATTGAGGAGCTTTTGAAAATTTCATTCAATGGTTTTGTAATACATGTAAGCTATTAGTATCGACAAAATCTTGTAGCAAGGAACTCCATAGCTTTAGGTGTGTTTTGTGCCTGAGAAATAACTCATTTTCTTCTTTTTGGACCTGACATGTGTTTGTTTTATTAGATGATTCCTGTTTATTTTATTGAAAAACACAATGAATAATAGATCTTCTATATCATTCATGTTTTCATAGACAACTGCCATATCTCCTGTCAGCTGAAGAATCCTAACTTGCCTCGTTGTTCCTCACAAAGAAGCCATTTTCTGCCTTTGATCATTTTTCAATCTCTTTATCTTTTGTAGGTTTAGAGTATTTTGTTTGGGGAAGAATAGGATAAGGACTGCAATAGAACATTCAATACAAGGGCATGAGAGATAGCAGCATAACAACTTTTTTGTTTTCCTAATAAATCTTAATATTTTATTTCCTTTATTTACTTAATACTGAGCTAAGGTTCTCTTACAATTAGATATTATAACCACATGATCTCATTTGTGAATAACTGTGCTCCATCACTGTACCACTTCGTATTACTCTGTAGTGATTTTATCTGTTAATTTATTGTCCAGTCATTAACAGTTAGAATATGTCCCTTCATTTCTTGTGACCAGCCCATTTATTTACTGGTCTTAAACGTAATAATCATGAATAAGTTCTCTTACCCCATTATTCATCTCCTTTTCCAGTTCAAAAGATTAGATCATGAAGGATTCCACTTTTGGCCTTCATCTGCTAAGATTATTGAATATTTGCTCATATCATTGATTGTCTTTTGCCCAGGTGAGGACTTTCCATTTTATACTATGGCAGCTTAATTTCTTTAGGAGTTTTCATGGGACACCTTGTTAAGCACCTTTTGGATAGCTAAGTAGACTATGACATCTGGAGTTCCCTCCTCTACATGTAAAAATTGTGACTGTCTTGTTTCATAGCAAGTATATGAAGCTCCTGAAGGTGATCAGAGCTTCTTCTGACTTTCTGCCCTCATGAACAAGCAATTGCAGCACTATCCAGAAATCAGCCAAAATCACAAATGTTCATTACTTCTGTAATTCTTTGTAATGATTAAATTCATAAGGGGCGATGCATACTAGAGACCATTGTTGAATACACCAAAGTTCCTCTGTAAATTAAAGTTTGTCGATACTGTCATGATTTCAAAATTATCAGGAGTTATTGATTAATTAATTTGTTGTACTTTTTGTGACCGTCAGTCACATTACTTTGTCATCCTACAGTCTGTTTGGAACATACAAAATTTAACTGTTGTCTTTTCTCTGGTATTTTAATGAATATAATACAGTTAGAATTTGTTCCATTTTCCTCAAAAGGACAGATATAAGAGAAGCTTGCTGAAAGTTTCCACACACAGCACCTAAATACTGATGCAAGTATGTGTAGAAAATGTTTTCCTTCCAATACATAATCAATAACCAAAATATTGTTTTGCAAACATTAATGGAAATGTTCAGTAGTATTTGCCATGTATATGTTCAAAACATATCTGATCTCTAGTTTGTAGTCAAAAATCAAAGAATTAATATTTCTCACATTTCTTTTCAAAGAGTTTTATATTTTTCGTTGTTTACTGAGGTTGGCATCAGCTTAAAGACAATAAAGTTTCCTCAAAAATTAAGTTCGGTTTGAATTTTTTTTTTAAAAAAGAGAAACTTGTATTCAAAAAATATGTTATTTTAAACCTGTCATTTTGATTTCATAGTTGACTGTATTCCTTTAAAATGAAACCAAAAATAGTTATAAAAACCCAAAAGAAATTAAAAAAATTATCTGGCTTATTGTCTTTATTGATTCCCATGTTGTTATTACTATATTTTACATCTTCAGTTATGGGGAAAGTGACTTTTCAGCCAGTACAACCATATTAGAACAGAGTTTGAATAATCCTCTAAAAATTGGAGGGACAATGGAGAAGTCCATGTCATTTTGTTTGAAAAAAAATATGTATTCACTTGTCTCCTTATATTTGCTATTATCTTTACTATTTACATGATGGTTTTGGACATAATATATAATACTTATGAATAAGTGAAATTGTTTTAGCTTGAACATCTATCCGCTCATCTTGCTGTGAACAGATTATTGCTGAGTGATTTCTGTTCTGCTCAAGTGAGTCTGATAATGATAATTGTGTTTGAAGGTTTCTGGTAACTTTTATAGTCAGATCTCTAGTTCACTCATTTGACAAAAAGTAAGGAAGTCTAAATTCTTTTGTTAATATGTTTGTATAAGATATATATTACTATCTATCTTCCTAAAAAGTTAACTGATTTTTTTTTAGTCAGTGATAGGTCAAAAAAGTATTTACTTTTTCCTAATGTTGGATAAACCTAGAGGAACACTGCTAAATAATTTGAATTCTGTTAGAATAAAGGCATTGTTTTTCTCCACCATTCACAATTAACATAGTGAGCAACTCTATAGCCCTTGAGACATTTTTGTAGCTAGTCCAGTAGCATCGAATTATAAGAGGATCGAAGAAGAGTAATGTATCAAATTTAGGTTTTTTTCCTCCCAATTTGTGTGATATGTAGCATATGAAGAATTTAGAGAAAACTTCATAGGAAATCTGATTCAAGGGCAACAGAGTCACACGTGACAATGAGTGAGAGGAGTGAAGGGTAGACTCTTGACAAACAGTAATGTAATCGATAAATACTTTGTCCTAGAAATACTACTACATGCAGTTGAAAGACAAATGATGGAAATGTGACACCTTGAGATAGTGAACAAGTGAAAAACTTCTGCATATACTGAACTGGCACCTGGTGAATTATGACCTGATGATGTGCAATCTGATAATTTAGTTGATTTAGGAGCTTGTTTTATTCCCTGTTTTGTTTTGGTTTGTTTTTTTCAGTCTGCTTGTACAGTTTTCACCGTCAACCTTTTCTCTGAAGGTTTTATGAAATACTACTGTCTTTGCTGTTGCTAACATAAGATTTTGGACACACCTTTTACAAAATTCCTTTTTTAAAAAAAAAAAAAATCAATTCCTTGCAATGGACTCTAAGAACACACTTCACTGGGGGTCCAGCGGCTGTAATAGTTTTGTCATTTGTAGGTTCCATCTGAAATGCAATATTAATGTATTTTCTCTTTGTTTTGTGTGGTCCTGTGGCATTTTTTGTATGTTCTGTGGCCAGAACATATAGGAAATTCATTCTAAACAATACCAGGGTCTCATTTACTACATGTTGTCACATTTTGTTAAGTTTCATACAATTTCGTGTGGCTAGGTTTAGCAGGTACTACTTGGGAAAGAGGTATCCTACTTTATGTATTCTCCACCTTGAATTATCTGGGAGTTTCACCTTCCAGTTCTTCACTACTGTAACAGTGTAAGAAAGACCCTGGGATACTACCTTTGATGCTTTTCTTCTCCCTTTCCATGACTTCTGATACTCATGGCTTTTATCTTTCATTATATGGACTCACTAATATGTCATGACTCACCTGTGGCATGTAAGAGCATGAAGAATATTGTTTGTGGACTACTCTGTGACTGCATGTAGTATTAAGGACTGGACTCAGCCACTTAAGTGATTCCATTTCTAAAGTAAGTTAGATAGGACAATGTGTTATGACTTCCTGAATGCTCTTTTACAATTTGTCTGCACAGGTGACTTAATGTTCCTTGCCCACTTTCACTAGGCTGAGATAATTGTACAGTAAAATGTGTACGGCAAGATGCTATTTGCACAGTAACATCTATAGTGCTGAAATGGATTTTTTTCCTTTTCGTGAAAGGTACTGGGAAATAAAGCTCCAATAACATGGCAAGGGGGTAAACAAATTTTCATTAATACTAATTATAAAATCATTTTTGTTGTATGTTTATGTATTGTTATATGCTTCCACAATGTATACTACTGTTTTACTGAGTAATACATACAGGATTAAATTTTAAACATTAAGTTCAGATTCTGCTGAAATATTATAAAATAACTTCCTTAAATAGAGTGACACACAAATATTTCCACATAATTATTATTCAGAAACAAGTACTGTAATGCAAATCAAAATAACAGTCTTATTTGACATTTGCTGATATGTTTAAGGTGTGAGTGGGCTGTGTGTTTGTTTTTCTTTCTGGAAACAGAGACTCTTACTGAGTTACATGTAAAAGTATTGGCTGGACCTGTCTAACCAAAATCTTGTGTTTAACAGAGAAGTAAAAACAGCTGTACCACAGCCTACTTTATCTTCTGTCCTAATGCACACTTAGTTAAATATGTAGGGTGTCACTGATCTCAATATTGCTGTAGAAAGAGAATGTTACTGGAAGAGTGCCTTTTGGCTATTTGTGTATTTAATGGATGAATTTTGTTTGTTTGTTTCTTCCTATTAGATGCTGTTGAAGGACAAATAGAGATTAGGAAGAAAGAAATTAGAACCATTTCACTAGATAATCATATAGAAAATCAACTTCTACAAAGCTTTGTAATTCTCATTATCTGTGATGTTTCTTGATATGCTCAGAATTATTTTCTATTAAGGAATATGAAAATTCCTTAGTTAATGAAAGTATTATTGAGTGAAATGAAGAAAAGATCATAATCTTCAGAGTTACTTAATAGATCAAATAGTTTAGCTTGATACCTAGTCAATAAAAATTTGGTTTCCATTGCACCAAAATAGCTTGCATAATGGCACTGTATTCAACTTTCAAATTCACTGGGTTTAATGACTGCATTAATAAGAAATGTCTGATTAAACAAGAATGCACTATTGCACTTTTTGAAGAACTAATACATTCCCAATACCTGTTAACTTTATGCCAATAAAAATTTACGAGAGACAGAGGAGGGATTATCCCTCAGATGTGTTTCTTACACAATAAATAAGTACATACAGTCCCTAAGGCATCCTGCTTTTACTCTGAAATTATTTCATCTCAGCAAAGTTTCAAAATCACAGTGCTTGCTTACTAAATATATCTGTGTATCTAAAAATTGAAAGAAAAAAGAGACATCTTAAAATGTCTTGGGATACTTACTTTGTTTTGTGACAGATAAAGTATGATTTCTGTTCCGGTTGGCTAGTTGCTCAGGTTTCTTTTTACCAGACATTTCCAAGCTACCAGAAAACTCTGTAAATTGGGTGGGAGTTGTGCCAGTTTTACCAACACTTCATCAGCCTTCACCCTGACAGCTTTAGAGGAGATTAAACTACCCTCAGATGGTTGCTATACAACACAATATTGTTTGTCATCAAATGATTTGCCTTCAGAAAAGGACAGTGTTTAAAAATAATTGCTTAAACATCTTTTTACACTTTATCAATTGCACTTACAGATTATCTCTGATGATGCAACTGTGATTCAAAATGGAGGACAAATCCATTTTTAGAAACTAAGTCTTTTTGTTTGAATGGATTAGTTGTACCAATATGTTTTTAGAATAAGCTAATTCAAGTTGAGACAAAATAGGAGTTAGTCTTTCTAGAACAGAATATAATTAATTCAGCTCAAAAAACCCCAAATTTTCTCTTAAACATGACAACTGTAGGAAGTAGAACTTTTGAGCAAGCCTGTCTGTAAGTTGTCTGTAAGTTGATCCTCTCCCTGGGAGCACAAGTACTTCAGATTGTGTTAAATATATGGAGAATACTGCAGCATAGAAGTACTAGCAGTTGGCTGTGCTGTCATTGGAAAATTTCATGTTCTCTTCAAGCCTGGAATTGATGGTCAGAACAGGCAGGCAATCATCAGCATAGTTGTAAAAACTGGTTTATTTCTTAAAAATAAATACAAAAATATAAATATAAAACATTGGCAGATAGAATTTGACGAAATGAAGTTGCACAATTTTTTTTTTAAACCAGCTGCATATTACACTTATCAACACCACGTGTACATTTTGTTTTAATTTTAATGTACAGAACAGGACATATTGAATTTTTTTCTTCTTTGCCATCTTAAAAGCTGCACTTGCAAGGATAGCACATGTACCTAACAGAAGCGGCTTGTACATGAGGTTGCTTAAGGGATTATCACCCTGTTCAAATTTCTTAAGGTAAGGTATTGTTTATTTTACTTACTAAAATGGACAACACTGAATTTCCATAGCTTTGGCTCTTGGAAGGTCATTAAATAAAATACTGTATATATTCCAAATGGCATCCTACTAGAAAGAATGAATGACATTAATGGACAAACTTAAAACTAATTTTAAAAGGAAACCATTGTGCTGAGTGGCAGGAAAATTTTCCTGAATGTTAAATACTGTTGAGTGCAGAAGGTGTCTGTAAAATTACTTCCACTCAAAGGAAACAAAAATGTAGCCTACTGTCGGTTAAGAAGTGTCTTTGTCACTTTCTCCTCCACCGTACATTTCAGCTAGCTTATTAAACCGAGGGCCCCATTCTCGGAGGTAATCATAGTTTTGGTCTCCTTCGGTGGTACCTGACTCTAAGGAGCTCAAGGATTCAGCTATTGAATCGTTTCCTTCATACGCATAGGTTGCAAGCGAGTCATACGGCGGTGCAGAAGGATCAGTATCATGATCTTTTAGCCTTTGGTTAATGAAATCTCGGACATCTGTGTTGTCTGGTGCTGAAGGAGTCCTCCGTGGTACAAACAATGTTTCAGGGATAATGTCTCGTCGAAGCTTCTTATCTTCGATAGCTGCAGGATTCCTCAGTGTGCCAATATCAAAGGCTTGAGTGTCTTCCTCTCCACCACCTTCATCATTATAACTCACAATGTTGTCCCTGATGTCCTCTTTAGAGAGGATCAAAGGTTCCTTCTTTCTTTGCCTCTTCAGAGCAGCAAAAAGCACCACTATAACTTAAAGAGAGAAACAAAGAACGGGTAAAGATCTCTACTTAACAATTTCTTAGTAGCAAATCTACCAGCTACAAGAGCTTTATTTCAGCTACATTTCAGCGATTCATTTCTGTCTGATAAGTGGATAAACATCTCTATCAGTATTAAACAGCAAGGTCTATATCAAAAATGTACTATTTTGCACACACATTGTTTGCTCTGCTTTACAGAAACATGAGCTTGTCTACATACTACTTCTGTAGCTTCAATGAGTTTTAAAATAGCCAGGTCTATTCTGAAGACTATTTCCCCCTTTTGAGCTCAAAGTATTCTGTTAAAACTGGTTTTGAGGTGAAATATAGGTCATTAAGTAATATTCTGAAAAGAGCAAAGCAGAGTTTTTACAAAATTTGCTTTTTTTTTTTTTAATTACAACATGGAAACCTCTGGGTAGGCAGTGCTTTAATATAGTAAAAATACAATTTACTGGTATATTCAGTGTGAAACATATACTTCATGTTGACTTAAGATAGTAAGTTAAATAAAAAAGAGACATTCCTTCAAAAAAAAATTAAATTGAAAGATAAGAAAGTGATCTTTGATTATGCTATTCCTCCTTTCTGATCTTTTTTGGACAACTTAACGAAAGAACAAAATGAGCTGGTTGCACACTGATAGTTTTAACATCCTGGGGCTTGAATTCTTATTTACAGTGTCCAATTCCCAGACAAATGGGCTTTGCCTTTTTTTTTTTCTTTTGTTTTAAGATGCAGTTGAATTCTTGCAAAATCCATTATCATTAATTTTACCAACCTGAACAGTTTTGTAAAATGAGTTAGGCCTGAAGCATTTGTTCAAGGGGTGAAAGACATATTTCTGTTTCTTACCCAGCAGGATAATGATGCAGAGGAGAATGGCAACCAGCGCCCCTGTGCTGAGGCCAGCAGGGAGGAGCAAGGCCTCAGCGCTGCAGGACTGCATGTTCCCGCGGCTGTCGCAGGCACACACGCGAATGGTCAGTGTGCCCGTACTGCTCTGGATCGGGTAGTCATTGTCTGATATCACCACTGGCAGAAGGTAAGTACTTATTTCATGTCGACTAAAGCCATTCCTTCTTGTCAGAATTCTGGCAGTGTTGTCTAGATTGATTAAAATATACTGTTGTAGAGTATACAAGATTCATCATTAATAGTACATGCAAACCATCATATTTTACATCACTGGTAGCATTTGGAAACTGTTTCTGATATCATAGTGTTGTGGTTTAACCCAGTGGGTAGCTAAAAACCACACAGACATTCCCTCCCCTCTCCCCACCAGTGGGATGGCGGAAGAGAATTAGGAAAAAAAGGTAAAACTTGTGCGTTGAGATAAAGATAGTTTAATAGGAGAGAAAAGGAAGGGAAAATAATAAGAATGATAAAAGAATATTCAAAACAAGTGTTGCACGATGCAATTGCTCACCACCCACTGACCAATGCCCAGCTGGTCCCTGAGCAGCTGCGCTGCCCCTGGCCAACTCCCCCTAGTTTTATTGTTCAGCATGTTCAGCATGACATCATATGGTATGGAACACCCATTTGGTCAGCTGTCCTGGCTGTGTCCCCTCCCAGATTCTTGTGCACCCCCAGCCTCCTCTCTGGCAGGGCAGTGTGAGCTGAAAAGTCCTTGACTTAGTGCAAGCACTGCTTGGCAACAACTAAAACATCAGTTTGTTACCAACATTATTCTCATCCTAAATTTAAAACACAGTATAATATCAGCTACTAGGAAGAAAATTAACACTATCCTAGCTGAAACCAGGACACATAGTGATGTTTCTCTTTTTCTAATGACATTCCCATTTGATCAGAAAGCTATTTATAATTTTTTATATACATCTGGACTGTTCCTCTGTGTCTCTGCACCACCTTTGAGTGCGAATTGAAATGAGGAATCCTCAAAACTTAAAATGTTTTATAGATTAATACATGCAGTGCGTGACACCGTTCCAGCTCATGGCTGAAGCCCTGAAATAAAGTGGCCAACTGAGAAAAAAAACCCTTCCACTTCACACTGTTCAACAAGCACTCTGTTCTGAGATTCTTCCTATAGATCTTCTGTGACAACACCCACGGGAATGCTATCAGTAAACTCAGTATGAGATCTTCCACATCAAAACGTTTTCAGCATATTGTAGAACAATGAATTATGTACATTAGCACATGGAGCAGACATTTTTGGGGTAAAAATTGTCTTAGGAAATCAGAAAATGTGAAAGACAGTAGGTGTTCCTGCAGAGTTTTGAGAAGTGAATTTATTAGACTGTATTTGTAGCAGACAAATCTTAGTTGCATGCAGTATACTTCGGTATCAAAAACCGTTCACTGAGTGGCCAGAGGGAAGGTAAGGAAGGGAAATAATGAATAACAGGGAGAAGCTATTACTTCTGTTGTTAGGGCCACAACACTAGAGTGTGAGCCAGCCTTAGAGTTGCTAACTTTTTAGTCCAAAAGAGAGAAAATTCAGATTTAGTCTTCGTTAGAAAGTAAATCTAATTTTCACCATACTTGTAGATTTCTTGAGTTAAGTGATTAGCTATCTTGCCAGACAACTTCAGGCTGAATTAAAAAAAACCCATGTGCAAAAAGAAAGAAGACAATTACAGATACAAAAGAGCAAGGTCTGTACCTCTGTACAATCAGGACCTAGTCACCAGGATATAATCTTTATTTAAAATATTAAATTATGTATTATTTTCATCTCCTCCATGATGTGAAACACAACGTTTTCCTTTATTGCATCCCTTCATTGTTTTTGGGTATTTATATGCTTTTTTTTTTTCACTCAACATCAAAGACTGTATGTCTGATGGATTTTTAAATGTTTCTGCTGCCTGGGATTTTATAAGGTACCCAAACAATTTTTTTTCTATTCTTCACTTTCCTTACTCTTAGATTTTTTTTCCTGTCTAACCTAAAATTCTCAATGTTGTTTCTTCCTGAAATCTTCATTAGGAAAAGAGAACTGCTGCCTTTGCCTTTGTGCCTTTAACACATTTGAAGGCTGATACCACGTCCACCCTCATTTATTTCTTCTGTAATCTAGGACCCCTCTCAGTTAGTCACACTGACAATGAAGGCCAAAATGGGTGCATAGTTCCTCTTCCCCAACAGAATCTTCTGAAAATTTTCTCAGATAAAGAAAGTTTTACAAAGGATCAGAAGAAAAGACAAAGTGGCTGTGCGCTCAGAACCATTACTTTCACTAATGGCCTGAAAAAAGCAAAATAGAAGACCAAGGGAATCAGAACTATGCGACAGAAAGCTAAAGTGAAAAAACTGAACTTGTCAGCTGAAGCCATTTTTGAAACCTTTTTTTCTCCTGCAGTCAAGAATTTCATCTGGCTCCTCACCCCAAAACAACACTTTTACTGATTTTCTTTATAATTTATTTTATCACATGTTTTGGTATGCTACTTTTTGCCTCCCTTACAAAGATTAAGATATGGAAGTCCTAAACCACAAACATTCAGGTAGAATTTTTATTTCTGCTAGCAGCAGCCTTAATGGCTTCTCTACATATTGATAGACATCAAAAGCAAATATATTTCAGGAATGTATGCCATATGATACAGATAATACTCCTTCCCTGGAACAGGCATGAATTTTACCTTCGTTATCCTGAACAGTGAAGTTAGGATTAACAGCAGCTAAACTGAAGAAAAATTTTTGTCCACCAAGAGGGTCATCTTTGTCTACTGCACTTATGGTTTGAATAAGCTGCAGGAAAAAGAGCAAGCAAGCAAACAACAAAAAGGCCAAATGAACCTTGGTTTTCGATACAGCTGACTGATTACTTTAAGAAGACTAGAGGTGTTAAGACAACTTCATATTCAAACTACACACATATTGACTGAATACTTAATCTGTAGAAAGTATTAACTGAACAAATGTTAAAGAAGCATATCATAGAAATTTTTCCAACAACAGCATCCATACATGTTTCATGTGGTGGTACATTTACAAGTATAAAATGGCCAGCTTCTACCATAGTCCTCCACTATTTCTTTTTTTTCAATACATATTTATATGTTTTTGTAACTACACAGAGGACAAAACTTGCAAAAAAAAGTTTTATCTGTAGTTTAAGTCGCCTTTATTCTTCATCTCTGATCCATAATTTTAAATTCAAGTCAACACCTAAGACAGGAATTAGAGGATGTTTTATATTTTTGTGATAAAAATAGTATTTTATCAATTAGCTGTTTCTGATAGGGAAGTTCAAGTTTCAAATTAAATTTCAAAGTAAAAACATTTGTTTTGAAACCAAGATTTCTCTATTTATTAGTATAGCAAAATACACTAATAAGATTCCTGAGATAAAAAATGCCAGTTAGATTATATATATTTCAACTTTTGAAAAACATTGTAGCATACTCTAGAGATGTACCACCCCAGAGTGCAATAAGAATCTGGTGTCACAATTCTCAGAGTAAGCTGTAACAGGTCAGCTCAACACTTGAGTGCTTTCTGCAATGCCTGCAAAAAAAGTTTGGGTATTTTGGGGGGGAAGTTATGGCAAGACCTTTGTCAATATGTGTTTATCTGTCAGGTAAATTAAAGTATGTTTTTTTTTCACTGAAGTTTCTATACCTACAGGTGGCAAAATGTCATTTCCCAAACGAAATACAATTTTTGACATATTTATTGCTTTATTTCAGACTGGGGATTTTTATACCATAGCAATAAAAACTGTACCTATGGCTGAATTTTTGTGTGTGCATGCGTGAATGTTCTTAAATTGAATCTCCAAAAACAGGTTAATCCTTATCCCAAGTAGTTTTTCTTCTTCATTTCTAATACATCATTTTAAATTGCAGTGTTTTTTCAAGCATGGACTTACATCTAATTTTTGACACTACTCCTTCCCTGTGGCATACTTGTTAAACCCTGTTTGTTTTTCCTCTTCCAGTTCTTCCAAATACAGCCATTTCTCTTCGTATCACAACTTTTGTCAGGACTGATCATCTTTAACATCAACAACTGCAATGTACTCCTGTTTGCCTTAACAAATGCATGATTAACTCCCAGCTCCACTCTTGTCCATCCAGAATACAGCAACAAATTTCTTCATGAGGCAAGGACTGGATTTCTTTTAATGCAGCAGCTTGCTTTCTCAAAGGGACTTTTGTCTTTCTCTAATTTTTTTTTCTTACATAAACCTCCAATAGCCTACTAGATGAACAAAACAGATAATGCAAGCATAGAATATTACTTGTTTTAAAAGAATGAACATTTTAATTGCTTAGTAAGTTAATTAGCAAATAAATCTTTAGAGATTTTTACAATATTAAGTCAAGAAAACTCTAATCTATTTTACTTCACAACTGGAGACCATGAATGCAGTCAGTTGTTTGTGTTAAGACGATGAAAATCAACTCTTCCACTTCTGAGTGTCCATACTCAAAGTTTAAAAGCAATATGAAGAAATTTTTAAAGCCTAAAATCTTCTACAGTTTACAGGGATTATTCACCTTCTACAGTATTGCTGATCTTTGTAGACCCTTAGTAGAACAACAAACAGCAAGAAAATACCTCCTATTAATTCCCCAACTCATCATTTGTTGTAGCAATTGAAGTACTCTGGGAACTGCTCTGTTCAAACATTGATCATGTTCAAACTTAGTTGTGGGGGTTTTTTGTTGCAAGCATAATTTAGATTTTAAAAAGCAAGGATAATTAAAAAATGCCATCAAACATTTGTGTGACTAAATATCATTGAATTTCAAGTTACTCACTGACACATTTTTAAAAGGCAAAGTTTTAAGTATTATTTTAGTGAAATAATGAGTTTAGATACATTGTCACATTCACAGCACCTCCAAATTAAATTGTAAAATACATCACAAACAAAAGCATTATTTTCTTTGCTATTCTCAATTAGGACCTAAACTTTAAAAATTTTTATTTTTTTTTTCAAATGAGGATGTTACTGGAAACTCAGACTGGAAGTGCATTACTACCTCCTTTTTGAATGAGGCCATATACACATTCCAATAGAGCAAGTACTCATCATCTCCTGTGTGAGCCTGGAAAGTTCTCCTTGCAGAAGAACCGCTGGTGCACTCGACTTCCTTCTGTATGTCATCGCAAGGAACACGCTATTCACCAATGTGGGTGAAGTCTATTTAGAGCTGGCTTTTGGTCTTTGGTCAAGCACTGCATGATCTCTTGTTCTTTTTCAAGGCCTGTACATGAAGCAAGCTTCAGGCCACACATGGACACAACATACAAACAAGCAAGGAGGAAAGCAGATTCCTCCTGCATTGCTCAGAAGCAATAAAAGTACAGATATAGGCCATAGACAAAGATATAGGTTGGGTTTGTGTTTTCTTTGCCTGCCTACTCCATCTCTCTTGCAGACAATTGTAGCAGCATCACAAATTTGCACATCTTAAATAGGACATATTTGACTTCCTGATTGTCGACTTGAGCAAAGAGTTTTCACAACTTCTGTTTTTTCAGACTACTCTTTTAGACTCTAACGTTTCTACCTCTTCTCCAAGACCTGTCTAATCAAGATTTGGGTTGGAGTTAGACCTTTCCATCGCTTAGTAATTGTATTGGACAGTTCTTTGTGTTTGACTTCATTTTGTTCAAGTGCAAGCAACTGACAGAAAGTGTTCCCTAAGACTGATACGCTATGTTCTCTTTCAGACTTTCAATGTATTGTACTTGTAACTGCATGTCTTGCTCCTCCAGCATTCCAGTTGCAGCCATCTTTGGGCACCTTATGGATCTCATGAAAGTGGGTCTTTGCTCAAATTTTTAATTGTTTTCACAAATCTAACCACTTTAAGCAGACAGTACCACTGTCTGACGAGTAAATCCAATGACTCTACAATTTTTATCAGGTTATCATCCAGTTATTTGTGGGCACCGAACTGATAGGAGTAATTAAGATTGTGACTAACCAGGGGAGCTGTGTTGCATGAGCTTTCCCTTTTGTGCAGTTGCTAGGCAGCAACTTGTAATACTCCTTGTGTTTTACCAAACCTGGACTCATTCTTGAAGCTTCAAGGACCAATAAAGCCTTCAGTACACTACTTTTTAGGCACTGCTTGCTTGACTCTGAACCTCTAGGCAGTAATTGATGGTAGGGTAACTACCTGGAGTCTCTTAAATATTTTCAAATCAAATTGAAGAAGGAAGAAACATTTCTTACTGGGTACACCTCTTTATTTTAATCAACACGTACATTACCAGCCTTTTCCTTAGTGGCTTTCAAATATAAACCTACAATTGAGAAGAATTGAAATGGCAGAGAGTAAACTCTGCCTTATAGGTCATCTACCACCTAGTGTTACATTGTAAATATAGACAATGGGTATTGCAGAATATCTGCTGCTTTTAGTGTACATTTTTGTTATTTCTTAGTAAAACTGAAAAACACAGAATCATTAAAGGTTTTAATTCTCAGTTTCTTAAATTTGTCTATACCATTTTGTACTATATTTAAAAAAAAAATGTAATTAAACAAGCAGCAGTAACTATCCAGGAAAGAAATACCTAAGTTTTATTAGAAAATTCTGTTTAGTTATAAGAGACCCTTTGAAGGAGGAAGTAAATATGGTTAACTTCTACTATCCCCCTGCCTTTCTATGAGGAACTGATTTTACAAACTAGACTTCTAGAAAGAAAGTGACAGACTACGAGGAAATAGCTGTTCATCTGAAGAAGTTTAGAAGATATTAATACTATTCAAAAAATGGAAATCTAGGAAGACTTTTGTTTCCCTGGAATTATCATAAAATTATCCTCCATAGCCTTTATAGCTAGAGCATGTGTAGATTTGGTAACTGTGCTGACACAGAACAGTAGTTATAATCTAAGGGGATTCTTACATGACATAACATATACCAGTATGTATATGATACTTGCACAAGGTTATTTAACGTTGGAGTTTTGACAAGAGGCAAGACTAGTTAGTACTCCATTGCTCCAGGTAAAGTGCTCAAACAGATAAGTTATTGTTAGTCCTTCTTTGTTCTGTTTGACTGCCATGGAACAGAGTAAGGGGAGTGCTTTTGATTTATGTTAAAAATACACAAACAGAAGCTGAAAGCATTATATTGCATATTTTGCATACTATTTCTTGATGATATTGGTAACTATATTAATGTAATATACCCTGCTTTACACATGATCTCATACAGTGTTGTTTTTATCTTAGACCAATCAACCATGGGATACTCCCATTACACCCACAGTAAGCTGCTTCCTCCTTGCTAGCAATGCCACAAAGCAGTAACTGTAGGGAAGCCAAGGCTTGTTTGACTGAAAACAGCCAGGAAAGCAAGGGCCCAAAAATAGTCAAAGAGGGTTGTTAGCCACTAGAAAACTGATAAAAAGGGTAGAAAGAAGTTTGTGCTTAAGCTGCTCATTCCAAGACAATTCACCTTTGTCCTTGGTAGGTCCTCTGAGCATCAGTTCTATCCACTGTTTAAGTAAATGGTTATATTTTTTAAAGGACATTATATATTTGTTTTTAGTTCTGTGAAAAGAACAGAAAATATAATGTGCTATTAGGAAGAAAAACTCCACAACTATTTAGAAACCTTTTATTGATTTGCATTACAAAAACTCTCTCATGCCATAGTAAAGCAAAGTAAAACTTTGAGAGTTTTTGAAAAAAAAAAAGTAGAGCCAAGAAGAAAACTCTGATACTACTAAAAACACTGGAAGATATAAGATCTATGGAAATATACTGAAGAAACTAAAATAAGAATGAATCGGAAGAGATAGAAATACAGAAAAAAAAATTGACCACAAACTGTAGTATGACAAAAGAAATGAGGGAGATGCAAAAAAACAAAGATAAAAAACCACTTCAGGATGAAAGGATATAAGAAAGTTCCCCAGTCTGGAGTGGGGGAAAGGGTGAGGAGGAAGGAGAGGCAGACAGCAGGAGGTAGAGGAGTCAGGAATGAAGGGGTAAAGGTGAACCTGGGAAGAAGGGGGGATGGAGGGAAAGGGTTATAGTTCTTTTGTCTTTGTTTCTCACCATCCCACTCTATTTTTAACAGTCAGTAAATTAAATTAATTTTCCCCAAGCTGAGTTTGTTTCACCAGTGATGGTAATTGTTAAGTGATCTCTGTCTTTATTTCAACCCACTTTCTTTTTCATCTTATCCCCCTGGTTATTGTGGGGGATTTTAACTACCCTGATATTTGCTGGAAGGCCTACTCAGCCAGCCATCCACAGTCCAGGAGGTTTCTCCAGTGCATTGATGATAACTTCCTGATGCAAATGGTGGACGAGCCGACTAGGAGCAGTGCTAGAACTTATTCTCACGAATAAGGAGGGTCTGGTTGAAGAGGTGAAGGTTAAGGGTAGCCTTGGTTGCAGTGACCATGAGGTGGTGGAGTTCAGGATCTCATGTGGCCGTAATAGAATACTGAGCAGAATAGCATTGGGTAGAATAGGTATTGGGACCAGTGCTATTCAATATATTCATCAACAACTTGGATGAGGGAGTAGAGTGCACCCTCAGCAAACTTGCTGATGATATGAAACTGGGAGGGGTGGCTGACACGCCAGAAGGCTGTGCTTCCATTCAGTGAGACCTAGAGAGGCTGGAGATTTGGGTGGGGGAAAATTTAATGCAATTTAACAAGAGCAAGTGTAGAGTCTTGCATCTGGGCAAGAACAACTCCAGGTACCAGTATGAGTTGGGTACGGACCTGTTGGAGAGTAGCGTAGGGGAGAGGGACCTGGGGGTCCTGGTGGACAGCAGGATGACCATGAGCCAGCACTGTGCCCTCGTGGCCAAGAAGGCCAATGGCATCCTGGGGTGTATCAGAAGGGGACTGGTCAGTAGGTCAGGAGAGGTTCTCCTCCCCCTCTACTCTGCCCTCGTGAGACCTCGTCTGGAATATTGTGTCCAGTTCTGGGCCCCTCAGTTCAAGAGGGACAGGGAACTGCTGGAGAGAGTCCAGCGCAGAGCCACAAAGATGATGAAGGGAATGGAGCATCTCCCTTATGAGGAAAGGCTGAGGGAGCTGGGTCTCTTTAGCTTGGAAAAGAGGAGACTGAGGGGTGACCTGATGAATGTTTATAAATATGTGAAGGGTGAGTGTCAGGAGGATGGAGCCAGGCTCTTCTCTGTGACATCCAGTGATAGGACAAGGGGCAATGGGTTCAAGCTGGAACATAGGAGGTTCCACTTGAATATGAGAAAAAGCTTCTTTACAGTGAGGGTGACAGAGCACTGGAACAGGCTGCCCAGAGAGGTTGTGGAGTCTCCTTCTCTGGAGACATTCAAAGCCCGCCTGGATGCGTTCCTGTGTGATCTGATCTAGGTGTTCCTGCTCCAGCAGGGGGATTGGACTAGATGATCTTTCGAGGTCCCTTCCAATCCCTAACATTCTGTCATTCTGTGATTCTGTGATTATTTTCTCCTCCTGTCCTGTTGAGGTGGGAGGGGGTGGCTGGATGAGCACCTGGCTGCTGTCCAAGGTCAATTCATGCCTTCTCTTCTTTTGGCAGGTCATTTATAAAGTGAGACCACTACTATAGGGAAAGTGAATACGTAGAAAAAATATACTCAGCTTCCATGTAAAATCTCTCTAAAGCAGGACTGACTTCTTTCTACACTGATTCCTATCTCTTACATTATAGCATCTTCGGAGGCTGGCTGCTGAGCTGCCACATGCGTGGCAGCTGGGAGCTGACAAAACTAGTGGGAATCCACCTGCCCAGATGCCCAGCTCCTGGCTCTTCTCGCCTGGGTGCAGAGGACAGTTGAACTTCTTTGTGTACAGGGCTGCAGCAGTCAGAGCATTTCACTCCATTTTTCACCTCGGCTCCAACTGAGTCTGCCTTGTATAGCCCACATGGATGCCTCTGTTCCCTCTATGCCACTATCACCAAGATTGTCCTCATTTTTGGAGGGGTTGAAATAACAACCAGCATCAAAACGGTATTATGTCACAGGTACTACTGCTTTGTAGCTTGAGCTTTTTGAAACAGTATTCCCATTGTTTGGAAGGTCATGGTATGACCTGACATCACAGCAAGCAGAAAAACAATCACAGGCCTTTAGAGTCACGCAGACTCCCAAAAATCACATTTTATAAAAAATACTCCTCCTCTCTCTCTTGCTATTATACATGTATACACATATGCATGTATATATGTCTATAAACATACATATACATTGTGTGTGTGTGTCTATACATGTGAGTATACACATGTGTATATATTTTATATACACATCTATATAAATAAAAAAAATTGAAATTTTAAGGGAAAATAAAGAAACTAGAAAACTATAATATTCATTAAAATGTTTGTCAGTAGGAGATAGGAAATATTTAATTGAATATCACAGAATTTGTGACTGATGAAGTATGGTAATAGTTGCAGTGATATAATGGAATATTTAAATTTGACCATGGATCAAACGTAATCATGAAAACATGAAAGGAAAGAAAAATAGCATAAATGTGGGAGGAACCAAAATTAGATAACCATGTTCACTCTGGATTGATTAGATTCAATCTCTCTGGACGAACTGAATTCCAACATAACAAGTCTTATTTGTGATCTACCAGTAAGCAAGAAGAATAGAATTACATTCAAATAGATCATTCATGTTATCCTGCATTGTATTTTTTTCTCTTCCTCTAAATTGTTTTCTTTAAACAATCATTTGCAACTCTGATTTTTTTTAAAGTTTATATTTATAGCCCTTTTAGTAAACTTGACATTTTTTCTGATAAAGGAGACACCACTGAAATCTCTAATAAAGTAAATAAATATTTAGGATACGTACACTTATTTGGTTTCTCATTTATTAGTTGTGAGTGATTAGTGTGGATTTTTTCAACTTTTTAACTGTCAGCCTCTTCTGAATGTAAACAGAAAACTAGTATAGTGCAGAAATAGCTTTTATATTTACTTTTAAATTATACTGACCTCAATGTTCTAGATAGTTCGGAAAATTAGAGTTCCTCAAAATACATTTACATGAAAATATTACTGTTCTGTTAAGCATTTCCTGTATCCTCTACAGTCAGTAACCTGGATGGACAGATTTTGAAACTTAAAAAGAGTAAGATTTGTGGATTGATGAATTTAGATTTTGTCTTTACACAGAATTTTTTTTTGCAAAACTGGAAGAGGAAAATTCAGTGCTCTACTTTTCCAATTCTTAGCCCATATCGCATACTGAAAGTCATTAAAATAGTATTTTAGCATTTATAGAAGTCACTGCAGCTCTCAGGAATTCTACATGTTTAGCCAGTGATTTCTGTTTATCTAACAGCTTGAATTATAACACTCAGAGCAGTCAAATGCCCTTGCTCAGTATCCCTAAGTGTTTTGTGCACTATAAATTTGGGCTTTAAGTTCTGTTCTAGTTTCCAACTCCCATTACTTTAGAAAGAAGAATGGCAACCTGAATGTGAAATTCGTAATACAACCTGAATGCCATACCTGTAGGACTCAAACAGTTATGACAAGCTGGCACTTCTCCCACGTTCTATTCAAAGGTGCTAAAATGATTGCACTGAGGTAGTACTGCTACCATTTTAAAGGATTTATTATTGGCTGACTGTGCTCTGGGACATGCTGTGCTGTAATAAGAAAACATTTTTTTTAACAGTTCTAATAATCAGCTGCCTATTAGGAACTAGATATTAAGCAGTGCAGTCGTTTCACTTAAATTGAAGGACACATTCTGTAGCTTCTAAGAGGCAGAACAAAATATTACCAGCTCAAAAAATGTATGGTTTGTATTTTCTGTTCAGAAGTTTCTGGTTAAATAATAAAATATGAGTTTAAAAATCACTGCAAAAAAAAGTATGACAGGGGTAGATGTCTTTAATCACCATAAGCATGGACTGAAATATATATGAATTTTGCTATTTGAGAGACACTGAAAATAGATCAAACTTTTTAGCAGTTATGTATATCATTTTACTTTGTGAAGATAATGGTAAAACTAATTATGACTATATCTTGTCAGGATATAACAGCAGCACAATGTGAGGTAAAGAAAAGTGGTAATCCACACACTGATGCTGTTGTGATATATTGATATTTCACTCTAAGCCTTACCTGCAGAGCTACTTTGCTTTCATTTCTAACATTTCAAAAGCTATTCTCGACATAATTTCTCCCAAGCAACAGGCAAGAATGATCTGCAGTTGAGTGTCATAGCAAAAATGGATAATGGAAAGGGTTTATCAAAGGCATACCTGGCCAGCTCTTGCATTTTCACAGACAAAAGTATCGTAGAATACAGCAAACTGTGGGGCATTGTCATTAACATCCAAAATTCTTACAAAGACAGGAACACGAGTAGTATCTTTGGGGTTGTCTGACAGGAGAAGAGAGAAGAAAAATTAGTTTGTTTTCCTACTAAAAGATTTATGTTTTCTTACAAATTTAATGAGTAACAAAAATGCAAGATTAGTTATGAAATTTAGCATATAAACTGATACCAAATAAGGCCTCCTGAAAAATAAGCAGATGTTTTGCTCAGAGTAAAAGGTAAAGTACTGGTATATAGTGAGCAATTAAGATTTTACCTTAAAATAGGGAGTGCAACTGTTAAGAATCTGTGCAAATATAGTATATGAAAAATATGTCCACTACTATAATGACAAATTTCATTACTGGGTGGGCTCAAGAGTATTATTCTGCTGTAAGGTTTTGATTTTTATTTTTTCTGTTTTGTTTTACACAGAAAAGACATTATTGCCTTTGTGCATACATATTTTGAAAATTTTTCAAGCCTGACTTCCTCTTTTGTGCCTTAATAATTAGGGAGAAATTCCAACAAAGCCAATGGAAGTATCCCTCCCAAAATCTAGTAAAGAAATTACTAGAATCAGAATTATTTGTTTAAATTGCCCTAAGAAATAGGAATGTAGATTTTCAGACCTGACGTTAAGAAACCTCTCCAATGCCAACCGCCAAAACCCTAGTATTATTTAGTATTATGCCCCCTCATTAGTATAGGTTAATTTAGGAACACAAGAGTCCCTGTTCTCACTTGCTGATCTAGTTGTCATACCACAAATCTGAAATAATGCCTAGAAGCAAAAAAGTGCACCCATTTCTTGAAATTACGCTAAATACTATATGATTTTGCAACTTTAGTGGAATGGGATAAGTCACAATAGAGATTATTAAAAATCACAGAGTTTTTTTCATTTCAAGCTGCTTCAAATAAAACAGTAAACATTTAGGAGGAGCTAGCATGAAGTTCACTTGTTGTTAGTAACACCTTTGCTAAAGAGTCCGATATGGATTTTTTAACATCCCAAATTTTTTAAAATGGCAGGTTTAGGGCACTATTTTTCATAGTCTTTTGCAATTTGTACCGATTTTTGAAATACATTCTATTTTAAGACTGCTTTACCATTGTAACATGCTTTACAGGTAATATTTTTAAAGATTTAAAGACTTAAATCTCCCCCTTCTTTTCCCAAAAACTAACGTACCTCTTTGGAGACCAACTAGGTCCAGAATGTAAATTTCCTCAAAGTAGCCTGACAAGGAAATAAGTTTAGCACTATGATATAAATATCCAAGGATATTAATTTTTTTTCAACGTATAAATATTTCTGGAAAGCATTTTTACAACATTGGACAGAACTGTGAGGGATTGTGAGCTGAAAACCACATATTACATGGGGAAAAAAAAAGGTTAAAAAAAAGTACAGCTACTAGGTATGCTCAATACAACCAACCTGTTACTCTGTATTACAGAAATGGGAACAGGCAGGCTAAGAGTGGTTAAATAGCTGCACATGATGTTCCACTTAGTTCTCTGCAGTGTAATTCTTCCCAACCATGTTTCGCTGCTGATCAGCAATTTTTATATTTTTTTGACTGATATAGAATTAACCCTGAAAAAACAACGTATTTGAATGCAAGTGATCCTCACTAGCTGATTTCAAATGAGACCTTTGTCCTTTAGAAATTTTTCTGTCAGGCAATTATTTTCAGCAATGTAGCAGGTTTAGGAGTATGTCTGCTTTCCTCTTTGTACTTTTAAGATGAAAGTATCCACAGAGAGCTGATTTAAATAGTCCAATAAATGTTACAGTTTAGGGATCAAATTGAACCTAACTTGTAAGATGTATTAATTCCAAGAGCTGTAGGTGTAGATACCACAGGAAAAGGCAATGAAATTGTCTCTAAGGAAATTAAGAAAACAATAGAGACAAAAACATAATTACCATCCTCAACTCTGCTACTTTAAGAGCAAAATCATGTCATTGTACCCAAAGAAAAGGAAGAAAAAGGAATTACTCCAGTGTTATTTAATTGGGTAACATTTCAGAAATAACTTCGACATTAAAGGTCAGTGGTGGAAGTAGGTGAGGAAAAAAGCAATGAGGAGACAGCTGTTGTTATCCAGCCCAAATTTACTTTCCCAGAATATCTAATAGAAACGGGTGGTGGGAAGGAAGGGAAGTTTTTTCTCATGAGTCACAGCTGTAACTTTGCAGGCTAAGGAAAACTGAAAGGAAGAGACCAAATTGGCTTACTGATCTCAGCTGCTATAACACTTAGATTGTGCCATTGCGATATCTCACGGTCAAGTGGCTTAGAAGTATAGATGGACCCATTTCCAGAATAAATATTAAATATCCTGTCAAGGTCAGTGTGACGATCCAGAGAAAACCTAAATACGGTAAAGAAAGAAAGTGTATTACGGAAATGATAGAGAATGGAAGAAGACATATGTTTCACAACAAGTCAATGTAACTTTTAGGTTCTATATGTTACATTACAAAGCCTAGTCTTGAGAAGACATTAGTTTAGTTTCTACAAATATTCATGAAAATTCTCAAGATTAGTTCCATAGAATGAGGAATAAAAATTTCAAGAATTTCATAAATATGACACAATAATGTGGTATTTGATCATCTAAGCTTTTATAGACCTATGTGAGAATAATAAAAAAAAGTCAGAATTTCAAAATAATAACTAAAGAATTGTTTTAATTCTGAAAGGAAAATTGTCTTCGATGTAACGTTCCTTCAGACTGAGACTGACAGATAATTTATGGGCTTTTCAAAAGTATGATTATAAGCTTAGCTTCTGCACTTTAAGTTATACAAATTTACTAGAGATTAAGTTAAAAATACTCTACAAAAATAAGTTCACATGCTGAACTTTCACTTTCATGAATATACTGATGCTAAAAGACCTTCTGTGCTGTTACAGTTGCTACACTTCTCCAGGCAAAACTTCTACTAGCGCAATACGGCAGAATGTAAAACTAGAATCAGAAAATCTCTCTCTACTCCATTATTTCTAATATTTATCACTGCCTTCAAAGTTAGATTGAACCTTCGATGGAATTGTGAAGTACAGATCATTTATCTAATTACCTGGCAGAATTGGGCTAAATTTTTTAGTCTGCTAGCATGCTTGTACAGTGCAATGGAAACAATTGTTCATGTTTCTGTGAACTTTTATGAATGATCTAAAAAGTTCCTCAAGTGTATCTGTTTTTGCTTAGAGTACTTAACTAAATTGAGACAAACTAAACAATGTCTATAACATTTTGGTGGGTTGTTTTCTCCTTCCACCACACACAATAACATAAATATGTAAAACAAACAAAAGCCTGACAAACAAGCCAACACCAAAATTAATACAAAAGCAAAACAAAAGGAAATTAGAACAGCCAAAGAAGACTTCTGAAAGTGTAGGAAAGATGTAGGAAAATTATTTTTTTTTACTACTAGCTAACTAGAATAACTGTTAGCTAAAATTAAACAAAAATCTGTTATTTTTCAGACAAATTGTATTTAAGACTATTTGGTTTATATGATAAGCATTTGAATTTACTTCATCCATGGAAGGAGTTTTAATGAGGAAAATAACTTATTTTGACAGCAGTCTAGCTAACCTTTCAATAAGCAATCACTGGTTTAGCTAACTAGATCTATTCCACATTGTTTCACTAAAAATTCTACACCATTTAATAATAGCCATGGGATAAGCACATAGTTTACCCCATCATATTACTTTTAATGGCTTGAAAATGCTGCCAATATTATTATTTTCAGAAAATACGTCCATATTCATTGAACAGAAATAGAAATTAGTACAACAGGAAGCTATTGGCACTCAATTTATGGGAAGCCTAACATATAGAATTTTAATAAACAGAAGCCAATATTTTAAAATAAACAGCTAAACAGAAAAAAAAAAAAACCAACAAAACTGAATCAAGTCTACAACCTGAAGATGTAATATTTTTAATAGCAATATTAAAATATTATACAAGCTGCTCTAATTTCAAAATATGACAACTTCTAAAATGCTTTAGTTTAAATGTTAGCTGTTCAATTCTGGGGTAAACACATAGTACTTGGCATTTAATTTTGATCTTGTAAGAATTAAAAGTTTATAAAAACTTATCCTAGATAATTATTGTTTGAATGAATGTACAAGATTGCTTTGGAATTGGAAGTTGAGGAACAGAGCAAATACTAAAGAGAATTAGGTCTACACTATGTAAATTATTTAAATGTTCTTGTCTTCAAGTAGAGAGCACTAAATGAAAGCTGAAAGAAATAACTGTACTATGAAGAGCATTATCACATATATCTTTGACGTTTTTCTTCAAGTCAATTAAATCTAGGTTCAATAGTTCCTTTCAATTTTTTTAGAAATTTCTTTGCCCCTATTACTCCAGCCTCTTCTGCTTTATTTTCTATGGGAGAATGAAATAAACATCAGCAGGACGTAGAAAAATTGTATAAAACAAAGTTTAAGTTGCTACTCTGTGTAAATTACAGTGATGAGGGAAATTCCCGTCAGTTCTTCAATTCATCACGTTGTGCCAGAAACAAAAAGAGCCAAAGCTACGAGTCTGTCCTTTTTCCAGCCACGATAAGAAAATACAACTCCTAAAACTGTCAGTTGTCTCATGCAATTAGAGTGGATAAAGATGCAATGCTAAGCTCTTTATATGTTCTTAAATTTTAGAGCCTTGGTGTTATCTCCTATCTTTTCCATGCACATGAATCACCACATGAGAAAATTAGATTCAGTTGCATTTCCTAATCCAGTTTTACCACCTGGGCCTCATTAAGAAGTATGTGGCAATTGACTTCAAAGACAGATAAGGTTACTTTGCTGGAATGTAATTTTTGTGCTTTGTTCAGTATTTCAGACAACACAGATCCAACTTGGACAGCATTGTCTTACCTGTTTCTTAAAGCTTTTGCATTATAGAAAAACAACCAAAAAACCTCAGACCAAAGTGCAGCATACTGCATTCAGCTAGATGCAGTGTAGCATGCAGCATCTAGTAGTATGATGCATAGTAGAAAAGATTTTTAAAGATAGTAATCTTTTAATGCCTAATTTCTTGGAGTATTTGGGCACACAGAAGGATAATTTATCCTGTATAGCAATCAGTCTGGCAAGCCTACAAAGCAGGAAGCATGAACCAAAGCAGGTGAGATCAGCGCTGTACGCGCTTTCCAGGACTGCCCAGAGGAAGCATGAGAAAGCTCTGTACCCTTCCTGGGCTGTAGACTGGTTTGCCACTTTATCACAGTGTTAAGAAAGTAGTCCAGAAGAGCCTACTTGGAATCTATGTGTAGTTTTATAAGTTTTCTGAGATTTGAAGTGATAGAAAACAACTGTGTCTCTTGTGTGCAAGTGAATGCCTGTGTTCGGAGGCTTACGGATAGCATCATTCTCAATTCTGTCTGTCTCTGGAACACTAATAAGTAAAAGAAAAACACATTAGCGACTTCTTTCTGTTCACAGTGTGTACATGAAAATTCATGTTGTATTACTATATATCATAATTTCTTTAGTAAATTATGTGTTTACAGAGACTGGAGTATTACCTTATCGGACTTGAGGCTGAATCAGGATCCCGTGCCATTACTGTTCCTATTATTGTCCCCAACTCAATATCTTCATGCACCTCAAAAAGGTAAGAAGATCTGCTGAAGACAGGAGGTTCATCTACATCTTCTACAGAGATTTTAACAATAGTTGTATCCTTGAAAGGCCCAAGATAATAGAAGCGTGGATCCACATGGGTATTCTCAGCTTCTACTTTTAAGGTATAAAGTCTTCTTGTCTCATAGTCCATGGGCTAAAAATGAAGATGATGATAACGTTTATTAAATTACATTACTTAGTGACAAATGTTGACCAATGTATATGACGGAAACTAAAGAGGACTCAAACTTTGTCAGATTTTGACCTGTGTTGGGGGAACCCCAGTACAGTTCAAATTTTCCACAGCATAGAGATCACTTTCTCTAATAAGAAGTTTCCATTGTTTTTAGAGGAAGTTTCTCTTCCTAAATACTATTTGAACTATAATAGCACCAATGACAAAAAGATTTTCCATGCACATTTACCAATTGCTGTTTCACAAGTGTACGGATTTGAAACAATCATATAAGTATTTAAAAGACTTGAAATGCAGACATTTCAGAACAAGGTACTTAATACCAGTATTTCTCAAGAAATACTATAAGCTCTTGGATACTCAAAATGACCTGAGTATATTTATTATCAAACAAATGCAGCTGGCCTTAAATATCAAAAATGTTTTAGGTTTCTTTTAAGGAGTGTATGTGTGTCTGTCAAAGTTCTCTATATCTAGAGAAACAGTAAGAGCTTAATCTTGTTCCTTTTCATTTAATTTAATGAATCTAACATCACAGATTTTTTTTTCAAAATAAATTTGACATTTTTGTCAGCAGTTCCTTTTTAAAATGGAAAGAGGAAAGGTTCAGTGTTATAGTTAGAAACCATTTTTGATAGAAAAGAACCTCTATTCCTTCAAATTTTTCTAACTGTCATAGATGAAGAGTGTTAGCTAATTAATGATCCTGAGGAAATTGAGCAAGCTGAGAATTTACCTTTCAGACACAAATAAGACTTCATTAACTGCCCCAGAATCTCAGGGAGATATCAAATTGGTGGTTTCCATTCACCTACATGTGTGGCAGAATACCTGTTTTTTCTGCCTAACTGCCTTTAAATACAAGTTAATGTTTATGAAAGATGCCAGAGTGACAGCCTAGAAATTTAAATATACTATTTAAGAGCAGAAACATGCATTCCAGTGAAAGAATGAGTTTCCCCACTACCCCAAACTTATTTTTAAAATGTAGTTGGAGCAGAAGGGAGGACATTATTAATACAATTGAGAAATGCAACACAGTGTTGCTGTTTAAGCTAGATGTGAGACTATTGGTGTGTCTATAAAGTGCAGCATGCTGCTGTTAAAGGATGCTGGATTCAAGCCTAGAAGCAAGGAAGCCATGTTAGTCCTGCTTTATTCTAATTAGCTGGCTTAATTTGACAGAAGGTGCACCCTGCAGATGTGGTTAACTTGCTACTAACATATTTGCATCCAGTTTGGACATCTCTTCAGGCTATGATGTAAACACTGGATTTAAAATGTGTGGGTTATACAGGTATTCCAACGTATCACCAGTAATGAACATAACTGTTGCCCAAATATATGACATTGTGGCAAAGCAATTATTTTCTCTGTGAGAACTTGTATAGAAAGACTTGTATATAAAAAGTTCTTTTACAGCAGATGTTAAATTCAGATATAGTAGCTTAAGGACTCAGTAAAGGAATGTCAGCTGTTTCTAGTTGTTCACCATGGAAAACAGAAATGTCAATCAATGTGGTCAAATAATCCATCCCAGGGGAACCTGACAGGCTTGAGAGATGGGCCTGTGCAAACCTCATGAAGTTCAACAAGGCCAATATTCATAGAATCATAGAACCATCCTATGATACTACGAATAAAAATATAAAGAATATTTTCATAAACGAACAAAGCGAGCATATCTTCTTCCTTGCTAGTTAATGCTGCTGTCTGTGCTCTCTGAATAAGCTCTGTATTCATCAATATGAGAAAGCATCCTGAAAATTGCAACTGTCAGATTGCTAATGACAAAATGAGAAGACCTTGTTCATTAGCATTTATTGGTGACATTTTTGGAGCTGCTGTGTTATAATTTTTTTATGGTTGATCCAGTTATTAGACTGTTTTTTCAAGTCTGTATTGATTGAATAGAATAAAGTCTGTGTGAAAAATCTGAAGCAAGCAAGAAGGGAGCATCTCAAGAGAAGCCTTTGCAAATTTCTAGGAAAAGGAAAAATACTTGACCCCAAACTTTGTATTTTCATTCCTTCCCAGGTAAACTACAATGCTGACTATGAACATAGAACCTACAGATTAAAAATGAACACACTCTGATCTTTGCAAAACTTGCCTTTTTCTTGGTTGCTATGTGATAGATTTACCCTTGGCTGGGGGCCAGCCCCACACACCTGTTCACTCACCTTCCCCCCTCTCAAGGATGGGGGAAAGAATTAAAGGGATAAAGGGAAAAAAGGACTCGTGGGTTGAGAGAAAAACAATTTAATAACTAAACTAAAATAATATTGAATATAAAAGTATATACAAATATACGAATAGGTGATACACAGTGAAACTGTCCCCCCACCCCTTGACCAAGGCTCAGCCTGTTCCTGGCTAATGATCCTGGAGCAGGGAGAGTCCCGAAAGCACACTCATGGAACAGAGAGAATAGTCCGAGCATCCCAGACCAAGAGCTGACCAGGGTGAGTGGGGAAAGGCCTTGGGAGAGTGACCACCTGGAATGAGATGACCCAGAGCAAAAGAGATCCGGAACCAAAAAGGGCCGATCTTCCGGAAGGTCTATATACTGGGCACGACGTGTATGTTATGGAATAGATTATAGGCCACTTTGGGTCTCAATCCCAAACCAAAGATCAAATCCTGGGCTAGTAACTGGGGTTTTGCTCCCCTCCCAGCTTCTCCTGTTTGCAGACAGCCAGAGAATCTGAAAGACCTTGGCAGACACATAAACATCACTTTTTATCAGCTTTCTTCTGAGCACAAATCCAAAACACAGCCTCTTGCTCGCTATTGTGAAGGAAGTTAACTCTGTCTCAGCTTAACTCAGTACATGCTATCATCAAGAGATGTGGAGATATATTTTATAGTAGTGTTTAATTTGTTATTCTGTGCTTGAGAAAATTTGTTTTAAAAGTTAATATAAGCAGTGCTTTATGTTAGAAATGCTGCCTGAATGCTTTAGAAACACATCTTAAAAGTCCCAAAGAAAATGACTGAGGGACTTCTGGATGGGAAATTGTTGAGGAGCAGGAGAATGGCATTTCTACGTGTGAGATCTTACACTTCTGAAAGTGCTCTGGCATGCAAGACAGAGGGCAGAATTAAAGATATCTCTAGAACAGGGACACCACCATGATTCACTGCTCATGTGTTAACCAGGTGATGTGTTGGAAACAGGAAAAAAAGAGTCTAGCCTGTGACTCTCCTTCCATGAGTATGTGTGTGTTCTGGCATTCACTGGTCACCTATGTTGATGAGAATCTCCTAAACAGTGAAAACGTGTCTTTCAGTAAGGAATGAACTGCATATTGCTTCCTGAAGAAAATAGGTTACATAAATATTAAAGAAGTCTGTATTTGAAATCACAGAGATAACTAGTACTAACACTTTGAGGGTGGTCCATTTTTTGCATACTTTTCTGGAAATAATGCTTTAAACCCATGCTGTGTCTCAGATATTGTCACCACCTGTTATTTCCAGTTCATCTTAAAAGGAATTAGTGCTGTTCAGCCACTGATGGGGATGGTTGCAATTGTTAAACCGCTAGGACATGTCGTCACAGGATCTAAGGACTTTATTCCAATAAACATTTGTGGCATGACATTGGTGCCAATACAATTTAGTGTATGTTGTTAATAGACACCTTTCGCACAATTATGATGCCTTCCTGTGTGTCTTTCTGTGTCACAATATCAAACATATCTGTCCCATCGCCATCTATAATTCTATACTCTACTTCCGCGTTTTTTCCAATGTCTGCATCTGTGGCTTTGACGCTGCCAATGGCTGTCCCAGCTGGGGAGGACTCGGGAATGCGGAGGTGGACGGTACCTGTCAAAGAGACAAAGAGCCACTCAGGAGCCCCATAAGGCATTACACATGCATTAAATAACATTGTGTCACACAATAGCTGATTACATATTTTTGTGTATCTTTTATTCTAGAGAACTTGCCACTTAATACTGGGAGGATGAGCAAAATGTGAAGCAGAGAACTATTCAGGGAAAAACTTTAGGTAGAAGACTGAAAACAAAATTGTAGGAAAACAAAAACAGAAAAACAAAATAATAGAAAAATAGGTTTGAAAAGGACCTCTATTCTCCTGTCTCAAAGATGAATCAATTATGTCTGTATTTGTCTTGTCTATGTCTGAAATATCACATGAAAAGACTGCTCTGTGTTTTCCGCTTTTTTCCTCTTAATATCTAAAGTGAATCTTTTGGGATACATTTTACATCTATTTAATCATGGAAGCATTACAAAGAACAGAACCCCCTGACTTCGCTGGACAATTCTAAGCAATTTCAGCTTTCAAAATTAGACAGTCAGATACAATATTAAATAAAATTGAATAACATCTTAATGCAGGGATAGTTTTTGAAAATCTACACACAGAAGGTGCGCCTATACTTGTTAAAGCATTTAATTCATACTTAAATAAGGCTTATGAACACTTCAATTTTGGTTTTGTGCTACTTTCTCTAGCCCCTTTATAATGGTGTCATTCAGCTGACAAAAAAAAATAGGAATAAAACTATCATCATTCAGACATGCTGCAAGAATTGAAATGAAAACATCACCATACATTTTAGTATTCTATGTCCCAGCCTTACTGTGGAAACTGTAAATTAAGGTTGAGAGCTCTGCTCTCAGCTGTCAGAACATACAGCATGGGACACACAATGCACTACGAAGAAGTCTCAGAATAAGATTTTAAAATGAATGCAGATACAGCTGTCATTCCGAAGATGAGAATCAAGTCATCAGAGCTCTACTGTAAAACATTTTCTTCTCTGGCCTTAGATAAGAGTTCCAAGATTTGCTGTTTTACTTAGAATGATATAGTTCAGTTAACAGTAATGCAGAAGTGGAAGTGGTAAAGGCCAGCAGACAGAACAGCAGAAGGTAACCCAAAAGGAATCACATGCGTACTTCGTTACAAACAAGAAGTACAGAAAAGTCCACAAAGGGAACTAGTAGTTTTGTGCGATCTGGAAGAATCATGGGGAGAGAGCAGTGACAAAGCAGTACACGAAGGCCACCAGCAACATGATCTTATCATATCTTCAGGAAAGTACAGGTGAGTCGTATGTGAGGATTATCAGTATCTCTTAACAGAGTAAACTACATGCCAGCTACATAGTGACAAAGTAGCTGGTTTCGATTTTGGGAACATTAACTGAAAAAAACCCCTATTACTCATAGGGACATTTGAGACTTTCATTTTACAGAACTAGTTTTTTCTGTTCTGTTACATAACAGTTTGTTAAACCTGAAAGCAAAAAAGAAAAAGAAGCAAAAATGCCAAAAAAAAAGAAAGCCACACACATGTAGTTTGTAATTAAATGTTGAATTAAAAATATAAAAATTTAATTTTTTCATATAATTTTACTTAGGCAGCTTTTGATACGAAACTGATACACAGCAGCAGAATTAATGCTTTATGGCCATATACACTCCACATTCTATTTATATGAATTTATTTTTACTCAGTTACATTTTGATGTTTCAATCAAGTGATTTATCTTGCATTTGCTCTGGCATTTTCATTACCTTTCTCTAATACCTAAATCTGTGTGCTTTTCTACGTTAGTATATAATCTCTTCATAATCACCTAACAGTCAAAAAAACAGAAGAAAAAACAAGCCTCTGCTCCCGTTTAGCATTTATTCAGTGAGACTATGGTGAAAGACCACTTTTTTCCCCAATTAATATTTGTATGTTATAATTAGTTTTATGATGTGTCAACTATTAACCACATTTTTTTCTGGAATGTTTAAAACTACATCCCCAAGCTATGCCTTGCTGATTCTACTTTGTCTCCCACTGCAATACTCAACTCAATAATTTAGTCTGTGGAGTAGGAAGAGCGCATACCTTGAATTGCTAGTAAGGTTGTGGAATCAGAGTGAAAATAACCAGAAACCTATAATCTGAAAGACAATTTTATGTCTAAGCTGTCCATTTATAGAAATCTCCACCATAGTATGAGACACTTTGTTCTATTATCTTTTGTCACTGAAGACATGTAATACATTGACTGTGTATGAGGTTCAGTGCAGCTTTAGACACTGTATCAGAACACAACTACACAAAACTAGAATTATTCTTGCAAAACTCTTCTGTCGATCCTTTTTCTCTCACTCGTCTTCTTCCTCAAAGAGAATAATTTACTGTTTGCATTTACTCCAGTGGGTGATGTTCTTTCATTTGTCTGTCAGGAATAAAAAAGGGAGGATCAAGGAAATACGAAGTTTTTCCATATACTAAGGAGAGCAGAAATCAGCTGGAAGATTAAAGTCTACACACTTGTGTCTGGAAATACTTCAGTCAGTCATAAAGAATGAAAACACAATCTTATTCATGTTTACCCTTCCTCTATTTACTCTTGAACAGGCACATAATGTAAAGGTAAATATTTTTGGAGACTAATACAGGCTGTAGTCTCACAGGAGACATGGCCTGCCATAACGCACATGCACTGATTTTCAGTCAGAATCAGGCACCTAAGTCCATAATCCACTTTTTCCATTTGTCAAGACCATCGCCTTACTTCTGAGAACACTTGGAAATATTACAGTTGAAACAGAGATCCAGTATCTGAGGTCTTTGATGGCCTTTCTGTGCAAAACCTTGATAATGTTTTATATTTTATAATGTTTGCTCTGAAGAAGAGCCACTGCTACCTATATGGTTTTCAGAAGATCTTCAAAAGGAGAAAAACATTCTGAACATTACATTGCTCTGTAATCTAAACAACAGAGGAATTAATGGCTCTTCTGGTTTTGGTTTTGGTTTGGTTTGGGGTTTTTTTTGAGAAAGTATGATAAAATACATAGAATTTTCCACAATTCTGAGTTACTTGTGGCAGGAATTTAATCTGTTATGAAACATTTTATTGAAATATGTAGCCGTAATATTTTCAGTCCCATGACAATGGACCTTTTAATATTTTTACTGGTAATTTATAAATCTGATATGAATATGATTGTCTCATGAACCTAATATACATATGTTTTTTATTAATGGAACAGAATAAGAATAATTTAACTTAATCAGTATTAATTCCAGTAGTGTCACTGATCTCTGTTAAAACCGGGAATCGTTATAAAATCTATTTGGATTTTGAAATTAAAAATAAAGATTTTTTTTAAAGTCAATAGCTATTTCTACTTTCATACATCTAGTAAAATGAGTCAGCTTAATAAATGTTTTAGGTTCCATTTCCAGTGAAATTTATATTTGTATCGAGCAAAGCTACAGGCAGAGAGAAAATAGAGAGGAAAAAAACAAAACAAAACACCACCACCCCACCCCCACTGAGAGTGAAACTAGAAGTTTCTTTAAATCAGAGGTCACATCTGGTTTACACTGACATTAACAGAAAAATGCAGAGATATTTCTGGGATGCTACATCAGATCCTCGTCTGACTCAAATATGATGTTGGACTGCAAGATAAGTCATGTAAAAATCATCTAGGAAGTTGATTCCATCATTCTAAGAATCAATTTAACACACTGCTTAAGGAACAAGAAAAAAGGGAATAAATATGCATGTTTGGTGCTTATATGCTGTCTTAAATATAACTGTTGAAACTAGCCTTCCTGTAAAGCTTTGAACATGACACGTCTTTGAATAGTCTTCCTCAACAGGTCCAGAGAGGAGTAATATAGCATTTGCCACCTACCCAACACTGGAATTACCATAATACTCTGTATACAAATGGAAACAAGAAAAATAATAGATCAAAAAGTTGTGGAAATACAAAGAACATAAAACAACAAATTAACAATAAATTCTGTCAAGAATAAGTCCTCAATTGTTCACAATTTTTCTATTTTGAGTGTGTATATGAAATCACATACTGATAAACATCTTAGCTGAACACATATACATCAACTACAACATGATATTGAACAAAATTATGTATTCTATTTGTGCTATAAAGAACATAACAAAGTTAGAATCATTTGAACCTGATGATTCTGTTGTTTTGATCCTGAGGGCTGGTTCATCAATGACTATTGGATTCAGTAGAGATATACAGAAGAAAAAATGGGTAATAAAGATACTCTAAATACTTTAGCTAATAAGTATGTCCAAACCATCTAGCAAAATTTGACAACCACAGTATATGCAAAAGACTTCAAATGTATTTAAAATTCTTAACCTTTAACAAGTTTGATGTTCCATAGTTTAATATTTCTACGTGGCATAGAGACAAAGAATGTTTTTATATTTTAGTCTGAGGATACAAAGTCTTGATAGCTGTACTATCAAAAGTTAAAAAGCACTATAAAAAGCTTTGGTAAACTTAAGCTGTTAAAAAAACAAAAAGTTAAATGTCATTTACTTTACATTCGGAAATGTTCTATTAGGTTTTGTAGCTCTGTAACTGGAAAAGTACAAATCTGTTTGATTCCCTTCAAGTAATTTTTTTTCCACGTTCTTCATGATTAAATATTTAAGCAGATACTACAATTCAAATATCTCTGCATATCTAGTATTACTACATACTTTATTTTCAGTGGGGGAGTATGTAGGTTTTAAGCAATAGGTAAGGGAAAAGAAAAACATGGCTGTAATGCTCTTATGAGTCCACCTACCACCCCCTCCTATAATGCTGAAAAGTATTCCATGTTTGCTGCAGTAATATTTGACCATGTAACTGTCTTCCTAACAAATGCTATAACGTTATAATACTGCTTTAATAATAGTGAATAAATCAGTACATAAGCCTTTTGTTCATGTGTGCCCCATAATCTAGATTTATTCTAAATTAAACCAGATGGTGATTGCTTAATTCTTTAGTTTGAAGCTCTTACAGTGCAAGGCAACTATTAAATACAGCTTACTCTGGGGGAATCGAGGTGGATTGTCATTGACATCAGTCAAAGTGATGTTCACGGTGGTGGTCCCTGATAATCCACCCATCTGGCCTCCCATGTCCTTTGCCTGGATAACTACTTGGTACTTCTCCCTGTTCTCTCTGTTCATGTTCGGCAAAGCAGTCCTGATGATGCCTTAAATAAATAAAGAAAAAACAAAAATTGTTAATAATATCTTTATTTTTGATGTGCAGCAACCTGCTGATTTTTTTGTATTACTCTGTGAAATATATTTCTAAAATATTAATTTAACGTTTTAAAGAACGTATTTGTGTTCATAAGCTTTATAAATAGTTTTCAGTACAGGCTGCCTGTTTGTTGAACAAACCTTAGTTCTGCGTCACAGCTCCCCTTCCAGTTTACATTTCACGCTAAAAAAAATGCACCATATTTATGCACAAGTTTTACGAGTAAAAAGAACACCTTTTATTAGTCCAAGTATAACCATTAAGAGAAGAAGTACATTTTCTAGGATGCAAACCTTTATTCTTGCCTTTATTAGAAATGTTGTTACTTAAATCTTTAATCTATTGATAGTACCACTGTAAAGTTATTTATGCTTCACAGTGTCAGCTGTAATAATTCTAAATTTTTATATTTATTATAAGAATTATAAACTATGAGGAAATAAGTAAGAGATATTATTTCATTTTGGTTAGTTTTTTTAAATTAATTTTCAGTTCATCAAAGATTTTTAAAAAGAAAGAAAAAATCTACATTTTTTTTGTAACTGGAAATAATGACAATTATCCTGACCTGTTTCTGGTTCCACAGAGAAATATGGCTGTCCCTGAAGTATGCTGTAAATTATTCTGGCACTGTTTCCATACGAAGGGTCATCAGCATCAGTAGCTGTAACTTGCACCACAGAAGTTCCTGAAACATTCAAAGTTCAGGTTCAAGAACATCAATTTCCATTCAAGCAGACCCTAAAGAAAATGTCAGTTAATGTCTATTGGACCTTTCAAATATATTTTTGATCTTATAGGCAATTTCAGGTACATTCTTCTCTTTTTCAGGATCTCATTCTACATAAATTGAATCCAAGCTTCGCTAATCCCAAAAGGATGGTTAAGATCTAATTAGCAAAGGTAAACAATAGCTATGGTTGAGCTGAATTCTTGTCCTTACCCACCTACAATAATTTCATATTTATGTACTCACTTCCTCTTTTCAAAAGATTTATTTGTTTTTATTACAATAGATATTTACTTTTCATTACTTAGATTTTTTTTTTTGCAATGATGTTAACATCATGCCAATATCAATGGAATGAGCACATGCCTAACTGTTGAATCAGAGATGAGTTCTCAGAAATGTTCAGATTTCAACTGTCTTAGAACAGAAACGCTTGTTTCAGTAAGTCCCTAAAAGGACTACCATCTCATAAAGGAGACATAATAAGCAAATTCCTGGTTTTATTACTACTGATATTAAAATAGAATAAATCACTGATTTAACAGAACAAGACCTCAAACACAAAATAAAATTTTAAAAAGACTTAAAATTGCTACACAAGTATAAAGAAAAAAATAAGATAAAAATTATGAATACTTTCCACTGTACTGGTGATTGCTTTACTGATCACCTAGACTAGGGCTGAAACTGAAAATCTGAACATCTTTAAAATATAAGAATATAGAGATGGCAGAGCTGTCCTAAAAACTTCTTCTGTTTCCAGTTCACAAATGCCTTGTATCTCCAGCCACATTGAATCCCATTTGTAGATATATGTCAATACAACTTTTCTGTTAAAAGACACAGTGGCCTTTTTGTTGAATATATTTAAGTTCTGAGGAGTGTTGTCTTGATTCCAAAATTCACTTTTTGGACCATCTTAGTATGTAGCAAACTGCAGTGCTAGAACATATACTTGCTCTTAAAGAATATTTGCTCTGAAATAGCAAAGAAGTGTTGTGTAAAACAAAGATAAGAACAAATCGTGTTCAGTAACTTAAGGGTTAAAAAGTAAAAAAAAAAAAAAGCAATAGAAATAAAATCAAACCACCAAGTACGATGATCAATACAGCATTATCCAAGTAAAGTTTACAAATCCTCCATTTTATATGCATAAAAACAGAGAACAGTCACCATCGAGGAATTTATCACAACACCACAACGTATTAACCTGAAAAGTCTACATTACAAACACATGAGAGGTGATTTTTCTCTCTAATACATGTAACTGAATGATTTCATGTTTCTGATTTTCACATTTCTTTCATGTGTTCAAACTAGCAGTATTTATTAATAGGTCAATTGTGTGAGATTTTTATTTCATTTTAATTTAAAAAACCATGCAGAATCAACTTTGAAGGATAATTTGGAAGAAAACTGAGGAACATGTTTAATAGCTCTAAAATAAATAAATAAAATTTCTATTTACAATGTAATAATACATGTCTAATAGTTATTGCTGGCTCAATTATGAGTGTCATAATGCAGATATATTAATGTTATTTTAATACACATGCACATGAAACAGAACAAATCATATCAGCTATTCTTTTCTCTAGCTGCAATGAGCATGGCTGCATATACACCAAATAAAATCTATCAGACACTTATAAAAACTGTAGATTTAATCCTGTTCCCTTTAAAGTTTGTGGGAAGAGACTTGGGCTCCATAATTTTATCACTCTTGCACAGTAAGACTACTCAGTGGGTTGTGTGCAGGGTAATGTACACCCCATTACCCAAAAGCAGTAAGAATGAACTACACTTTCAATGTTGCCTCAACTCTTTGGCTCTTGCTGGCCGGCCACCAGTAAGGTAGCTGGCAGGAAAAGCACAAGGGCACGGCTAAACTTCTGATTGCCATTCAGGATGCAGAAGTCACCACTTTGATCTTGGCCCTTGCTGATCTTAGCCCTTGGCCCTAAGAGGTAAGAGGAGGAGAAACATGCTGTATAGGTGTTCACTGAGGGATCAATGATTCCTATGAAAAGCCAGACAGAAACCACGCAAAGAAGTGAACAGGAGGAATATATCAGTATATCAATATATGTTATGTGGTGCACATCAGCTGCCAAACCATCAGGTGTTTTTTTTCTTTGCTTCAGTTCACTGAGGTTACTGAAAATCACCTATGATCAATAGTACAAATGTATCGTTTGCTCTGGTCAGAAATGTAGACCAGAAATCCCAAGGCACCAGAGATGATCAGTGATGCTGGGGTTTAAAAACTACAGTGTGGGTGTGACTTAGTCATCACTCCTTGGTCTGGACCTTGCTCCACCTTTTACATAGGCACAGATTGCTTCTGATGAAGTTTGTAAGAGTCTTTGGCCTTCAGGATCTTAAGCCTGGTCTGAAATCTGTAGGAGGACATAAAGGAGACAGTGATAATATACTGGAGAATATGGTACCAGCTATGTTATTAATATGACATATTAATTCCATTATTTTGTCCCCGTATATTTGCAAATTTTATTATACGATAAACTAGAGTTACACGGTGGTGAGCTAGGCCCAGAAATAAACAGTCATTTGTCAGATTATCGTAGTTCTCAGAAGGCATATTTTAACATAATTTTAATTACAATATTTGAATCTCCCTAAGGTCTGGTACTATAATAGTAATTAATATATTTGGCCCATTTTAATGTGTTCCTTGCAAGCATCTTCAAACACCATACAAGTATTAATGACTTTGACTTCACAATGCGTTTATGATGTAGACATACTAGATAAGAATCACTGAAGATAATTAGCTAGGAAAAAGAACCCACAGAATACACATTGTAGAGCTGAATTTGAAACTCGTGTTTCCTTTTCCATACTCCCAACTGAGTTATGTCACATTTAACTACAGAAAGTACTCTCCCTAGTAAATTATCCAAACAAATAACAAGTTGAATTAGTAGAAATTCTCTGCTCTTTCTAGCAGAAAAGAGAGGAAATAATGACACATGTTCTCTCCTGAAATAATAAACTATTTAACGCAGCAGAATAACAGAGAAGAAGTGGAAAGGGCTGCATATTCAGAGAAGCCGATGTCAGAAAGGTCTTCAGTTACATGGTACTTTTATAACTTGGAAAACTATAAGCTGGAAACAAGCATGTCAATGGATATTTCCAATTCTTTTATAATGTCCCTTTTAAAGAAAAATAATGTTTATTCTTGAGGGGTTTTGTTTTGTTTTTTTTCCTTTTTTTGTTCCCTCTCCTTGTGTCAGGATTTTTCTGCCGAGTGAAATCGGAGTTTGTAAAAAATCTAAAAATGTAAGGTAATAACTTGGGTTTTCAAAATCTGTCATTGATATTATAAAATTACAAGTCAGAAAATGCAAAAAGGTTCGTTGAGAGAACTATAAAAATATTTTTAAAAAACTTTGTTAATGGGAAAAAAGAAGGAAGTGTTAGAAGATAAATGCTATGGCAGAGCATCAAGCATTGGGAATTGGAACTGCAATAATGAGGAAGTGCACAAAAAGCCTAGGGAGAAAGCCAAGCAGTAGTAGTTCTAAATGCTGCCTGAAGAGAAAGACAAAAAGATAACCACAGACAGAGATGACAAGCTAACTGCGGGACACCCAACCTGTAATTCACATGTAAAACCAAAAGGATGTTACATTTTATGAAGCATATATTCTTATCCCTACTTCAGAAGCAGAAAAGACCATCCAGGGAGCATGACAGATAGTAGAAACAGCGCTGAACATACAAGATGGAATAAGGATAAGGAATGATTAGAGAATAGATAGGCTGCAGCAGTTTAACAGAGAAACATCAACAAATACAACAAAGGATGTGATAATGAAAAAAAAAAAAAAAAGGTTTGAATATCAGAAAGTTCTGGAAGCTTGTTTAAAAGATACCAATAGGCAAAATCCACAGGAAAAGCTGTTTAGAGGGAAAAAAAAAGACTCGTCTGCAGTTCTGAAAAGAAACCTTCAAATGAACAGAAAGATAGAGGCAGGTGAAGAATACGATGGACTTAAGATTGTTATCAAAACCGTATAGAATATTCTGAGTCATAAACTTTGAAAGTAAGTAAAGGAAAAAGGTAAAAGAAGAGAAAATATCCAGTAATCAGTACAATTACTTCAACAGAACAAGATGTCTTCTAGGATATTGACCCAATTGCAAGATCCTGAAGTTGGCCTATTTATCTCTGCCTTTACTATGATTAATGAGCACCAAAAGATGAACAAGACAACAAAGAATTTATGGGCCTTTCTCAAGACAATGTATTTGATAATAAAAATAGCTCCATTCTCAGGTATCCATCTGGCTAAATACCACAGCCTGAGGAAGAAATCAAAACTGCTGTTTCTGGTCTGAAATATACGGATACACCATGATTTGATACCTTCACAATGGGGGCAGATGGAGTAGATAAAAACTTAATGGTCTTTTTCTTAACTCCTGGTCCCATTTATAGTACTGGGCAGTACAGGGCATTTTAGGATGGAGAAAACCCTGCATTCAAAGTGGTGCACAGATTTCAATTATTTCAAGCTAATGTTTCTTGAACGTTTTTGTCACTTTTGCACTTCTTTTGATGCTTTTGGTGAAGAAAGCAGGACATTAGGCAATAACAGCTTTCATTTATGAATTAGTAAAGAAATACCGGTGATTAAAATTTTACCAATTTACTCAGTTATTAAGCAACACAGATATGATGGTATACTGATGAAATGAAAGATATATGCAATATTGTTGAAAACTTAAAAGGTATGAAGAGAAACCCAAAAGCTCTGAAATCTAGCTGCTATCTACATTATACAGTGCAGCTCTAAAAGCAATGAGGCATAGGACTTACATAGTATGATATGCTACCATGCCTGTCTTCTTTCTGGTATTCAGATGAATGTATATAGAGTTAATCTCTTCACCGTGGTTGCAGTACAAATATGTATAAACGCACAACACAGCTGCAAAACTGCAGAATAGTTGACTATTCTTTTGACACTTCTTAGAATGGAGATAAAATTAATCTCATCCATTAGAAACAATGATATTCTGTACCGGGATTGAGAGTGCAGGCACCAGATTACGGCAGAAGTCTTGAGAATAAAGTCCCAGAATAACATACTAGAGGCCCCAAAGGCATAAATACAATTTGCTAGTTACTGGTCATACTACAGACCGATTGGATTTAAAGTATAACAAAGAAAAAAAAGAACAAATATCTAGCATCTGTAAAACATCACTTGTATGGTGAAAATATAGAGAATGTAACTAGAGGATATAAAAGATGATGACAACCTCTACAAGAACTGGAACCAATGAACAAAAAGAAGTGTTCCAGTGTTGTATCCCCCAGTAAAAGGCATGACATCTGATCAATAAATACTACCATCTATCTGCAGCAGGTTGTCTTTCACCTTTGGTAGTTGCTTTGAGTTTGTGTGGGGGAGTTTTGGTAGCAGGGGAGGTGCTACAGTGATGGGTCCTGTAAGTAACTCTTAGAAATTTCCCCAGCTCCAAGTCAGTTTTGGTAGGAGGGGAGGGGACTACCAAGTTGGCCCCTGTGAGAAGCTGCTGGAAGCTTCCCCAGCTCCAAATCAGACCTGCCTCTGGCCAAGGCCAAGCCAATCAGCACCTCTGTTAATAACATATTTATAAAGGGGCACAGTGGATGGAACAGTGGCATGGCCCTGGGCAGGGTCCAACCCGACCTGCACAGTCTGCCCACCCAGTCTCTGCTGCAACCCAAGCCTCCACCTCCCTCTGTGGCCCAGCTGACCAAGCACAGCCCCCACCTGAGAGCTGAGAGCTGTTCAGGAGACAGCGAAAGAATCTACAGTGGAGAGGGGAGGAGGATGTGAGAGAGACAACTCCACAGACACGAAGGTCAGTGAAGAGAGAGGAGAAGGAGGAGGTGTCAGAGCAGAGATTCCCCTCCAGCCCGTGGTGAAGACCATGTTGAGGCACAATGGAACTAGAGCAGAGCTTGCCCACAGCTCATGGAGATTTAATGGTGGAGCAGATCCCACCCTGTAGCCCATGGAGGACCCCATGCTGGAGGAGGTGGCTGTGCCTGAAGAAGGCTGTGACTCCATGGAAGAGACCCACACTGGAGCAGTTAGTGGAGAACTGCGGCCCATGGGAAGGACTCATGTTGGAGTAGTTTGTGAAGGGCTCTCCCATCAGAGGTACCCCACTTTGCTGAAGCAGCGAAGACTGTGAGGAGCCATCCCCTGAAGAGGAAGGAGCGGCAGAGACAACACATGATGGACTGACCACAACCCTTATCCCCTGCCCCCCTGTGCCATGGCGGGAAAGAAGATAGGGAAAGCGGGAGCAAAACCTTTGAGCCCAGGAAGAAGGGAGGGGTGGGGGAGAGGTACATTTTTTTAGATATACTTCTCCTTCTCATTATCTTACTCTGGTTTTGATTGTTAACAATTTTTTTGTGTGTGTGTTTTCTCAAGTCGAGTCTGTTTCTTGCCCACGACCATAAGTGGTGAGTGATCCCTCCTTGTCTTTGCCTCAACCCACAATGTTTTTTGCCCTTTTTTCTTGTAATTATCCTCCCTATCCCACCAGAGGGAGGAGAAAGTGAACAGCTGCACAGTGCTGAATTGCTGGATGGCCTTAAACCACACCAGTAGTGAAAGAGTCATCCCTTTTCATTGCTATTTTACCCCATTTTACTGTTACCACTCATCAATCATACTTGCATATAAAAAAAATTCTCTATATAGATGGTTAAAAAAAAAAGTAATTTTAAAAAGCAGTGTTCATGTTTGTGTATGTGCTTCTCTAGTGCTCCCACCTTCCCACCTGATAAACTGATAGTAAACTAACAAATTTGAATGCACAGGCAGTAGCAAGAGTGCAAGACATTCTATAAAAAAAGATACATAAAGTGAATAATTCTATCATAAAGTCATAGAATATCTTAAGTTGGATCGAACCCATAAAGATCATTGAGTCCAACTCCCTGCTCCTTGCAAGACTATCTATAACTAAACCATTGTTCAGACACTCTTCAAACTCAGACATCCTTGGTACCATGACCGTTTCCCTGGTGACCCTGTTCCAGTGACCCACCATCCCATCAGTGAGGAATCTTTTACTAGTATCCAGTCTGAACTTTTGCTGACATAGCTTCATTCCATTTCCTCGTGTCCTATTGCAGGTCATCAGAGCAAGGAGATCAGCGCCTCCCCCTCCACTGCCCCACTTAAGAAAGTTGTAGACTGCAATGAAGTCACCCCTCAGCCTTCTCTTCTCCAAGCTGAACAAGCCAAATTACCTTGGCTGCTCTTCATAAGTCTTGCCCTGGAGGCCTTTCACCATCTTTATTGCCATCCTCTGGAGACACTTGAATAGTCTGATGCCCTTATATTGAGGTGCCTAAAACTGAACACAGTACTCGAGGTGGGGACGCATCACTGCAGTGTGGGGTGGGACGACCACCCACCTCAACTGTCTGACTATGCTGTGCTTGGTGCACCCCAGGACACAGCTGGACCTTTTGGCTGCCAGGGCACATTGTTGACTTGTATTCAACTTGCCACCAACCCAACCCCCCCGATCTCTTTCCATGGGACTGCTCTCCGGCCTCCTGTCCCCCAATTTGTACATGTAACCAGGATTACCTCATCTCAGGTGGAGAATCTGGCACTTGCTCTTGTTAAATTTCGTATGTTTTGTGATTGCCCAGCTGGCTAGTCTATCCAGATCTTCCAGCAAGGCCACTCTACCCTTGAGGGAGCCCACAGCTCCTTCTAGTCTAGTATTGTCAGCAAACTTAATGTACCTTTGATTCCTGCATCCAGATGGACTTATAAAAACATTAAAGAACACTGCCCCTAAAAACAAGCCCTGAAGACCCTCTCCGGTGACTGACCACCAGCCTGATGTGACCCCCATTTACTACAACCCTTTGAGCCTGATCTATCAGCCAATTGTTCACCCAACGTATTATGGACTGGTTTAGCTGTGTGCTGGACAGTTTATCCAGAAAGATACTGTGTGAGACAGTATCAAAAGCTTTGTTAAAATCCAAAACCCCTAAATCTGCTGGCTCCCCCTGATTAATCAGACGGGTGACCTTGTTATATAAATAAATTAAGTTAGTCAAGCAAGACTTTTCACCTCGTGAACCCTTGCTGGCTATCACCAATGACTGTGTTGTCTCTCGAGTGTTTTTCTGTAACTCCCAAAATAACCTTCTCCATAATTTTACTAGGCACTGAAGTGAGACTGACAGGCCTGTCGTTAGTAGGGTCTTCCCTCTTACCCTTCTTGAAAACTGTGACATTTTCCAGCTTCCAGTCAACTGGGACCTCTCCAGACTCCCAAGACCATTGAAAAACAATGAAAAGAGTCCCCATGATGACACTGGCCATCTCTTTCAGTACTCTGGGATTAATCCCATCAGGCCCCATAGATGTGGGCACATCCAGCAGGAGCAGCAAGTCTCTAACAAGTTCAGAGTTGGCTGGGGGTTCATCATTCCCCCAGTTACAGTCTTTCAACACAGCGCTCTTGTGGTCCTAAGGCCCATCATCACTGTTGAAGACAGAGGCAAAGAAGGCATTAAACATCTCTACTTTGTCTACATCCGTATTTGACACTGTTCTTCATGTGGACTAGTTTGATGAAGTTCCAGTAAAGCCCTATGGAATTATCTGATAGATTTATTCCTCTTTTTTGTTTTTTCTTTTTGTACTTTCCTTTATACTAAAAACTGCTTGTTCAACGTTGGGACTTTAATGATTCAATCAGAAACTAAAAGCATATTGAAATTATCTTATTAAGAATAGAATATTATTGGTGTTATGCTCCCACACGTTGCTATACAGCTTTGATGAAGCCATGCTCTTTAAATAATTATGTATTTATATTCTTATAACATTTTCCAAAGCCCAGGAAAGTAAGTACTAAAAATTCAATACCTGTATATATAAAACTCCTCAAAACACTGTTTGATCAAGGTCAGGCAGTGGTAGTAATTAAAATAGTAATAGTAGCCAAAAGATGTGTTGAAAATATTGTGTGTTTTCTGAACATAAATAAATGAGTAGCATATCTACAGTTATACAACGAATAAATGAATATTAATTTTTAAAGAGAGACTCTATATATTTATAAGCTTTTCCAAATTCTTCCTAAAGAATCATATGCACTAATTAATAAAAACTCATATTCCAAAATGCTGTTGTTTACGAATCTGACCAGCTGGCGTGATCCAGGCCACAACTTTGTAGTTACGACAGGAACTCAAAATACATTGCAAACAGAAGAAAGATTAATTCAAACAGCTGTTTAAGATTCTTGAAGCTGCCATGCAGTGAGTGAATTAAGGGAGGAACTGAAAGCACAAGAGCATTTGTCCATACACTAAAAAACTGAAAGGAAAAGAGACTAAAGAGGGTGTCTACCTTCAGGCAGTGCACCAACAGCACTTGAGTAAACATATAGCTCTCCTCAGCCACAGAAAGAGTGAAAGTGGAGACAGCTCTCCATTCAGTGCTTATCATCACTTGGGACCTCCAGTGAAAATGAAAGAAAAATATCCATTGAGCTTTCAACAGGCTAATTTAGTGATTCTATTCTAACAGCTCTTAAGGAGGAGGGTGATTCACCATTAACCGTTTTCTATTTGTATTTATATTCTGAATCACTGTAAATTAATAATTTGAATATTTTAAATGAAATAGATCTTGAATCACAACAATCTGTTTCTGGTTGCAATTCCAACACTTGAACAAGCAAACCAAAATGAAAAATAACACATCAAATAGAATTCTGAACATGAATGACTTATCAGAGGATGGGGAAATTATTCATCAAGGGACACAGAACAGGCATTTGTGCCTCTGTATAAAGTACTCACCCACTACTGACATTTCAGGAACACTAGCAGTATAAATTTCTTCTGGAAATGTTGGTTCATTGTCATTGATGTCATGGATTTTGATGACGAACTCAGATTCAGGTTCCACTGGTCTCAGAGTTCTTCTATTAATAGCTTGGGCACGCAGGGTGTAAAAGGCTTTCTCTTCCCTGTCAATTCTCCGAGTAGCATGAATGTCACCTGTTTTCTCATCAATTATAAAAAGAGTACCAGCCCCATCTCCTGACAATATGTATTTGAGTGATCCATCTCCTTTGTCCTGGTCAGAATGAAGCTGAAAAGGAAGAAAAATAACAGTATTTTACTTCAAAGTGATTAAAAGCTTTTTTTTAAATAATTGTTATATATTAAATCATTCTGCCTGCAACAAACATGTTTAATACCAAGAAAACTAAATAATTTTCAGTCACCATTGACTGGCAGTCGTGGTGTCATACTGAGGCATTTGTTTCCCAACTTAGCTCCAAGAATCTTTTATCTTGACTGTTGTGGCAGATTTTAGTTTTGCAACAACACCTGTTCTCTGCTAAGAAATCTTTGCACCACAATCCTTAAAGAAGGTTTTTATGTTAATATTGACCTTTTCCTTACTTGAAGAGATGTATTAAAAATTCACAGCCTGCTGTGCTAGTTGTAAATTCACTAAGCAGATAAAGAACATGACAGAATACATGGCAATTAAGGAAAATAGAACAACTGGTTCCATGTCATACTGTGGTTTTTTTTAATGTTATTTAATATTATTTATTTTTCTCCTAAATTGGGGAACATTTTATTTTAATTCATTATCATTTTTACTCCATTAATGTAAATAGCCTAAAGGGAGGAAACAAATTTATTAAGCATTTAGTATAGATTTAATACCCATTATTTAATATAAAGCTTATCTTCATCTATTAATGACCTGCAGTGCTGACTGATTTTAGTACATCCATAGCAAAAAAAATGTTCTATTATGTTGCTTTGTTAAGTACAGTAATGTGGTTGGCTGATTTGATTTTTTTGATACAGTTACCATAATTTGTCTCAACACCTTGTTGGAAAGTTCCTTCCAATCCAATTGACTTAATAATTAACTGAAAGAATCTGGAATTCAGATTTATTTTCAACATGAAATGTATAGGGGTTTTTTGGGGGGGGCTCAGCATGAGGATCAAATCAAACAGAAGCTCTGACTACAAAAATGAAATGCATACATAAAGACTTACAAAAACACGCTCAAAAAAATATGAGTATTCCAAAAAGTTTGACAGAACTAGTGCATTTTTTCCTCTCTAAAAATTGTTATTTGAACACATACTAACAACATCAATTAAAACTGCAGTAAGATCATATTGAGTTTTTGTTAGTTTAAGCCCACATTTCAAATAATGAAAAATATACACACAGCTTCATTCCTTGGCCTTCAGTCTTTGAAATATTTATCTTTTTTGTCTCTGGTGCCCTCATATTGTTTTCCATAACATCCATTTTAAGTCAGTACCAAGATAGAGATTATTCAAATATTGTTTTGAACATGGGTTTCCTTGCCTTTTGTGCTGAAACCAAGCATACACAGTGGACTGGCGGGATGAGCTGAAGTCAAACAGCAAAATTCTACGCCGTGAAACATTTTCAAGCACTGCCTGTTTCCCACACACTTGCAATATGTAGAACAGAAGGAGCTCATGTGGAAACTTGGATCAAAGTCTTTATGGTAGAAATTTATAAAACTATCAATCATTTTTCTGAACTTTGATATTCTATATAAAGATTTTCTTATTTTCTTTCAGTTCAGAAGTAAACCTTTAGAAATACTGTAAATATTTATCAAAGAATGACAAATTAAACTTTTCTCACATTACATATGTGTATGTTTACTTTACAAAATACACATTTTCTTGCTACTTTCTTTTTTTCATTCTATAACAAATAAAGAAACGGGAAGGTCCACCAAACATGAAAAGTAGGAAAGTAAAACTTAAAGAGAAGACTTTTGCAAATAAATCGTATTCTTTCTTTCCCTTCCATTTATCTTGCTGACTTCAAACTTAAGGTTTCAAGCCACTCGCACTCCCCTTTTGGAGAATGAAGTTTTACTGTGAACTTTAATCTCTCATGCTCCTCTCCTGACGGACTATTAAAGTTGTGACCTTTCACCCTTCTTAGTAGCATTCTTTTCATGGGATTGGACAGTATCTTGTAGACTGTGGCCCATTTTATAATGTCATTTAATGTAACTAGTCCTCAACAGTCTTTTAAGTGTTTTCTTCTCCAGGTCTTCCTAGAGTACCACCTTATCTTCAAAAACATTTTGGTTCTGAGAGCTCACTGATGGTCCATGACCACAAGATACAGTATTTTCACAGAAGAGTGATGAAGAGCAGTTATAGGAGGCTGCTCTTCCTTAGGCGTGTGCACCAGAAATACAAAATAAAGGCCTGTTTGAGCAAGAAATAATGCAGGAAAAAAATAATCTTTAAATAGGCACATTGTAGTTTTCTCCTATGCTTTCCAAAGTCATATCTGGTATTATAAATTCCTACAAAAGTTGATAATAGCACATTGAGACTGCAGTGATGATTCTTTTAACTCAGAAATCAGTTAGCAGAGTCTGGCAAAATCCATTCTAATAAATTCTTTATCTCCAGAACAGCATAACCACATGCAAACTGTTCCTAGGAATAGTATCTGGCCAAATTTAACTCACAAATCATGCAGGGAAACTGTAAGCATGCCAGGAACTTGTAAAATAATTTAGCAGTCCCAATAACTACATCTTGGTGCCTGAGAGTGCTGCCTGGCACTGGCATAAACACAGTGTAGTCAACAGAACTAAATCAAAAAACTGAAGAAAACCCCTACACTACAAAATATGAAGCTTTTGAACAACTATACTTAAAACAAATTCAGGATGTAAAGATCTTTTAACATACTCATTTGCCTAATATGTAAGGTACTATCAATACTGATGGTAGCTATGTGCGTGTCGAAAATTTTTACTAAGATGATTTGGAAGTGAAAAATATTCTTTTTACAACATTCACAAAATGTTAATTCCTTAACTCCACCAAATTCAAATGTTATAGGTTTTCTCCTATCTATATTAACCAAAAAGACTTAAAAGGGAGCTAAACGTAAGATTTTGAGCCATCCATATAAAGGTTTTTAGGGAACTGATAGTTGCACTTCAGAGTAACGTATTTATAAGGAATACCAACCTGTTTATTAGAGCACTTTAAGCTATAACACTCTACATTTTCTAAAAAATGTTAATAATTTCACTTTTGATTGGTAATCCAATTTGAATTTTATATATACCCATAACAACCCTCAGTTATTGTAGAAAAACTTCAAATTCAGAATGACATTTCAGAAGGTCTTCTTGGGTGATCAGGAAGCACAAAGCTATAGATACAACGAACCAGACTTTCAGACATAATTAAAGGAGTGAAAATGTCTACTACAAATAAACAAGGAAAGAGACTACCTCTCATTTCATTTTCTTAGCTCTTGATTGAATCCAGATGTTATTAAAGGAATCAAGATAGCCGTACGTGCTTGACAGCTTTGAACACTGAATCTTTACCCACCTCTCAAATGTGTGAGCAGTGTGTCAATCAGCACTGCAAAGTTTTGTCATTTTACTCTAGTATCAGCAAAAGTTCTGTGAAATATTTCTCTGCTACTTTTAGTATAAAGTGTTTCCTATGGTTATTTTGGCTAATGGGCATCTGTGATTCATGTCAGCCAAGCTGAGAAACGGAGAGACATCTGTTTCATTTAACAATGTTATGGCACAAAATGGTCAGCTGTGAAGATGTGGTTTTGTTTTCGTATCTGTCACAAATATTTTGCAAACTCTTGTTTCAGTGAATTTCTTGAATTTCTTCCCTTTTCAGCTGTCATGGTATACGTACTTTACATGAAATATTTCTCACTGTATAGAAAATCAGAATATCTGTCAGTTTCCTTTTATATAGCCCTGTTTCATTACACTGTAATTGCAATTACTGTGAAAGACAATTTTGCACATTTGGTCATGTCTAAACTGGCTGAACAAAGCTTTAAATTGAGAAAGATTTCATATAAATGAAAAAACAAGGTATTGCTAAACAGAAGATAATATTTAGAGAGGGTAACAAAATGGAGTGTTATGGGAATACTTAAAAAAATAAACTGAGTTACCAATCCAAGACAGAGAGAAAAACAGATTTTATGAGATGGATTCCTTCAATTACAAAAAAAAACAGAGTTAATTAATATATATTACATTTTTCTTCAAGGTAAACACAAGCACAAATAAAATGAGCTAATGAAAAGACGCCACAATCAAATTCAGCTGAATATCTTTTTAGATCTGTAAAAGATCTTTGTAAAACCTCTTCCAGAAGACTTTAGATGAACAACATAACAATTCTGCTTTAAAAATTACTTGAAAATTAGAATGCAGGAATTCTGTGCTAATTGACTGCCAATGACATATCAAACCTGCCAATTACAGGAGTGTGGGTTTTGTACCCACATTTGTTTTCTATCCTCATTACCCACCCGGCTTTGAATTCCACCCAAGTCTGAAATCTCCTAATTGAATATAAGGGCTGTGGACTTTTTTCTAATAGCATACAAAGTGTTAACCCTATTTTTGCCAAAAAGTCAGAAGATGCTACTGCGAAAAACAGACCTCAGATCAGGTAAATCAGACCCATTTAATCATACAAACTACTGGAATTTAAAATGATTTATGACAATGCCAGATTTGAGATTTGTCACACCTATTTCTATTTGAATTTCATATTCAGAAGTCTCTTTATGAATTTTCAGTGACTGGTATTCAGATAACTAAAGATCAGAATATGATTGTATTAACAAACCAGCCTTTAGTTTGAGTTCTTATGGTAGGCATTAACACAGTTCAAGCTGGTTTTTTATCTTAATTTAATATGCTATAATGCATGAGACTTTCTAACACATTTTGCAGTTTTTTGTAGTCTTTACCAAATGATAGACTATCCCAATATTACCTCACTAAACACATTTTTACTCTCCTACTTTATACTAGTAATTTTAATTTGTAAAATCTAAAAAACATTTTTTCTACTTTCTTCTGCAATATCATTGTCAACATTTTAATTTAATCCAAGTATTGCAGTTATAATGAGACCTCAGTACACTCCTGAATTATCCTATTTTTTAGATTTTATTCAAATAAGTCCTGAATTTCTGCTAAATCTGAGGACAAAATTCAGGGCAAATTGTAACCTATTAGATCTTTTCTAATCATATTAGCCATGTGATGCCAAAATATACCTGTGGAAGCATTCACAATATTAGCACCTTCACTGGCTACTCTGTAGAATAATAATGACAACTTCTCTGTATAATAATAATAACATGAATACAACAGTGGGCAGATTTGATCTGAAATCAGCAGAGAATAATTAATATAGTATTCCCTCAATGGAGAGATTTATTTTAATCATCATAAACTGAACTATTAAATGATGAAGTTGTTTAACATTAGCTGTACTTATTCTAAAAGATTTTCAGACTAGCTCATGTCCTGTGCAGTATTCTCTTAGCTGCCAGATTTAAATGTCATGGCTTTGAGACAGATTTTGCTCACTGAAGAGATTCACCTATTTCAATTTATCCTTAAGGTAACATTTGAAACAACTCCCTTGAGTGATGCAAGAATTTGCACTAAGTTTTAATGACACGTCACTATTTAATTTTCGCACTGGGTTACTGTGGCAGATGCACCCACCCTGACCAAGCCTGGGGGCTTTAAGGCTTTTGAAACTTTTTGAAGGCTGCTGCTTTCCTTTGTTTATTTTCTTGCCTTTACTGTGTCTGGTGCCAGGTGTACAGGTGACAGAAGATGGGGTCCCTGGACAGTGAGGGTCAACATGACCGTATTTGACTACAGATCAGATTCGACCAGGGTATAAAAGGAGTCTCGCCGGAGGGCGAGCGCAAGTCTGTCCTCTGAGCAGCAGGTCTTCAGCAGTTGGGGACTCTTCCCTTAGGCTGGGATGCCACCTAAGGAAACTCTTCAAGGTTGAGAGCCTTTCCTTTTTTTAGGTGCATGAATGCGCATTTTGGGTCATTAGCCTTAGAACTTAAGAATTCTTAAGGCAGCCTGTAGTAGTTACTCCTAAAGGATATTTTGGATCTATGGATTATCAGTGCTATTGGAGTCTCAAAGCAATTTCAGTTAAAGCAGAGATAAACTCCAATTTGTTATCAGTTTGTTACAAATAAATCCCGTTTACCACCTCATATAAATTCCTGTGTGTTTCCCCAACAGTTATATTGTCCATTTACCACTCGTGTGCTATTGTGTGTTATTTAAAAGAGGAGACAGATGGAAAGGAAGAAGGCAATTTTCAAAAAGAAAATATTGTGAGACTAGGAAAGATGAAGAGAGAGCAAACTAAAATGGAAGCATAACAAATAATGCAAGTTGAGGACTGCTCTGAAAATCTATGCTAAGGCACATGGAAAACAAGCAGGTCATTGACGACAACCAACACGGCTTTACCAAAGGAAAATCATGCCTGACGAATTTGGTGGCCTTCTACGACAGAGCCACAGTGCTGGTGGATAGAGGAAGGGCAACAGACGTTATTGACCTGGACTTGTGCAAAGCTTTTGACACAGTCCCACATGACATTCTTGTCTCTAAGTTGGTGGGACATGGATTTGAGGGAAGGACCACTCGCTGGATAAGGAACTGGCGCTGCACTCAAAGAGTGGTGGTCAATGGCTCAATGTCCAAGTGGAGACCGGTGACCAGTGGTGTTCCACAGGGGTCAGTACTGGGACCAGTGTTGTTTAACATCTTTGTTGGAGACATGGACAGTGGGATGGAGTGCACCCTCAGCAAGTTTGCTGATGACACCAAGCTGTGTGGTGTGGTGGACACGCTGGAGGGAAGGGATGCCATCCAGAGGGACCTTGACAGGCTGGAGAGGTGGGCAAATCTCATGAAATTTAACAAGGCCTAGGGCAAGGTCCTCCATGTGGGTCAAGGCAATCCCAAGCACAAATACAGGCTG
>WKFP01015394.1:794539-822700 GCA_011057875.1 Pterocles orientalis
TGGAGTACTGTGTTCAGATGTGGGGCCCCCAACATAAAAGAGACATGGACCTGTTGGAGAGAGTCCAGAGGAGAGCCACAAAATTAATCAGAGGGCTAGAGCACCTCCCCTATGAGGACAGGCTGAGAGAGTTGGGGTTGTTCAGCCTGGAGAAGAGAAGGCTCCGAGGAGACTTAATAGCAGCCTTCCAGTACCTGAAGGGGGCCTAGAGGAGAGATGGGGAGGCACTCTTTATCAGGGAGTGAGTGAGAGGACAAGGGGTAAAGGGTATAAGCTAAAAGAGGGTAAATTTAGACTAGACATTAGGAAGAAATTTTTCACTATGAGGGTGGTGAGGCACTGTAACAGGTTGCCCAGAGAAGCTGTGGATGCCCCATCCCTGGAGGTGTTCAAGGCCAGGCTGGATGAGGCTTTGAGCAACCTGGTCTAGTGGAGGGTGTCCCTGCCCATGGCAGGGAGGTTGGAACTTGATGATCTTTAAGGTCCTTTCCAACCAAAACCATTCTATGATTCTATGATTCTATGAAATGCTTTTGCTTGCTGAGAAGACACAACAAACAAAAAATAAAAATCAGTATTAAGTACTGTATAAAGGATTAAGTAGTTTCCAGAACAATCTCTCTATTCCACCAAGGAACGGCCTAGGAAGTATAAGATGCTAAAACAATACATGTCTTTAATTTGCTTAATTCAGAACAGCTTTTATGTATTTGAAAGTTTTGGGGTTTGTTTGTTTAATTTTGGTTTGGTTTTTTTTTTAGAAAAAGTCACTACTAATCCTCATGCTCTCTGCATTAATGACAACAAAGAGGTAAATAAGGAGAAATTTTACATAACTTTTTGTTAACAAGAATTTTTACATTAGAGCTTATGTATGTTTGCCGAATGTAGCCTGGTTGTTAACAAAATAACTGTTAAAACGGCATTAGTTTTTATATATTTCAACACAAAATTTGCGCTATACATAAAAAGTGTTGCATTTTTAAAAAAAATTAAAAATAGTGATGCTTATTTCTAACTTATGTGAACTCTGGTAGTGAGCTGATAGGCCCCGTCAATATTTCCATAAAGTTTCTATGACATTTGCTGGCATTTGTAAGAGATCAGAAGCACTCTTTACCCAATCTCAATTTTCCTGATTCAGAATAAAATGAACTATACTGGTTATGCTGTTGGTGGGGTTTTTTTATGTCTTTGGTTTGTCATAAATTATTGCTTTATTATTTATACCAAAATCCTCTATTATTTTTGTTTTGTCTATAGAGGCACAGAGAGCTTTTGCTTTTGCTTTTTTCCAGAATTAATCCAGTTTCAGAAAGCTTTAGTTCTTGCCTTGTGCACTATTAGTTCCTATTTCTTCTTTTGGAAGTGAAAAGAATTCTGCACTATCCCTAGAAAACTTCCTTATGCTCTTTTATGGTACATAGTCTTACATGGCATTTGAAATAGCATTCTTCGCTCTTTCAATGACTTTGTTTTCTATAGCACGTCATTATCCCTTCCTAGCGAATACACCAGTGTTATTGAAATCTCTACCATTATTCTTAAAAGGCAAGCCTTCATTAATCTCATGCCACTCTTTCAGTGTCACACGGCTCAGTAGTCCTCTAGCTATTACATTTATTTTACTTGGCTTTTACTAGACAACGCGCCAATCCTGACACACAGAAAAAGGTCTGTGACATAACCTGGCCTAACTAAAGAGATAATTAAGCTATCAGTTTCCTTATCTTCGAACTGTATTATTTATATAGCAGACTCATTATCCTTTTTGAATGACCTAAGACATTCTGCTGACTGCTAAAGGTATTTCTAAGTCCTCTGAGGAATTCTCTGTGGAGCTGGCATCCTCAGTAGCATCAGTGTGTACAAATGTGCCCATATTTCTGCACAGTAGTTCTTACAAGTGACAGATATTTTTAAAATACAAAAGGAGTGGAGAGTTCTGTGAAATTTTGCAAATAAAAAAATTAATACCAATTTACCAAAGTCATGCATCTTTCCTGGTTCTGTCCCCTCATACACGTATTTACCTGTTATTTGGCTATACCCATTTAACCTGTCCTGAAGCTCCTATATTCTATTTGTCACATGAATTTAGTATTTCAGAAGTACCTCCACTTCACTAAAAGTTTTCTTAAATTTTTGTAACATGGCCTGGAACACTGCATTACGCTACCTATCTTTTCTGTTTCCTTCGTCAAAATGGACTGTTTCATTACATTTCTTTAAATTCCTACAATTTAGAACATAAAATTTACACAAAACTCTAATTTTTTCTCCCTGTTTACTTCACCTCCTACAAAATTGCATTAATTTTTCTCACTGTCAAAATTTAAAATATAATTTTTATGATTTAGTATTAAGCTAGATAATTTATAAACGTGATCGCCTAGGTAGTAACAGTTCTTAGTTTTCATATGCACTCCAAAATAATACTTCTTATTTTTTCCTACTTCTTAAACATCTTATATGTAGTGGAATTAGCAATCATAAACATGCAGACTCATAAATTTTAATTTATGCATATTCTACATCAAATGCCATACCTCAAAAAAGGATATGGAAAAGTTATTGTTGGAAGACGGGGTTCTTAATATAGGAAGAAGAAATATTTATTACTACTTCACATCTCTGCATATCAAGTGTAATTTATTCTACAAATCTCTATATTGTGGCATATGTACTTCTAAATTATATATAATTACAAAAACTATTAAAACTTTTTAGAAAGAACCTAGAAAAACATTTTTGTAACATAAAACACTTTCTAAATTAAATGGGAGGAAGGAGAGGTTGCTTCTTTCCTCATCTGGTTTTGGATGAGGAAGAGAGAAAGTGTTCTGCATTATAATCTCTACTGTATCATGCAGCCACTTTACAAAATACTCAGAACGGCAATCTCCCAAGTTCTTCTATAAAGTAAGTTTTTCGATTTGGTGTCTTTGTTGTTTTTGTTTAGTTTGGTTTGGTTTTTTTGCCACCACAGTTTCATCATAAAATATTTCAAATCATTAAGTCCAACCTCTATTTCCAACCTTATTGTCTTAATAAATGCCATTTACTTGAGAATTATTAAGATAGGAGAAACATTCTTTGGAAAATAAATCAGAAGTCACCAAAATACTGACAATGAAGGACAGTATGATTACTCCTAACTTTACATCAAGAGGAAACTTAGCGTGTTCATGTCTTTCCACCACTGCTTTGAGATATATATGTAGACAACCCGAAAGGAAAAGCAGGCTTGAAGGAATAAAAGTTCAGGAGCAGAGAGATCACCTACACTTTTATCTGAATAGAAATGGCCCAAGAAAAGTTAATTCGGTGTTGATCTGCACTGTATGTAAAACAATAATGCCAAATCCAGGTAACATAACTATATTAAGATCATAGAAGTAGGAAACAGAAGAGAGGCACAGAGTATTAGCATAAGTCAATATGAAGGAGCAAAGCTTTTCTGCAATCAGGAAAAGGAGAACAGAAGAGATGAACAGAATTGCAACTGAGCACTGAGGTTTTCTTCAATTTTTACATATTCTTGGAAGTATCCAGAATTTTTTCCCACAGAAGTTCTGTGTGCCCGGCCATCTGAATCTCACAATGCAGGAAAACTACATAGTTTTCAAAAGTATGATATCATGAATATACCGGAACATAATGTGTCTTCCTTCAGCTCATATTTTTCATCTAGATGCTCGCATACAGTCTGTTGGGACACGCCTTTTAGCACACCAGTACACCTAATTATTCATTAATGCCTCTCTAAATTGTTAGGTGTGTTCAGACATGTAATGTACCTTGCACCTGTGTTTCAGGTAACTGGATGATCTGTGAATTGGATCTTTGAAATGAAGACAAGACAGCTTCTGTTCTCAGAGTGGTAGAGTGTATGAACTCATCTACGGCTGCACATTTAAAACTGCTACAAATGAAAGTATTGTCCAATAAGAGGGCAATTTTTTCCTTCCATGGTCCGGTCCTCCTTCAGCACTCTCAAGTAAATAGCTATTAAGAGACTCAGCAAACAGAAAAAGTTAGTTTGGGGAAGTAGCACTGATGAATTAGGCTATGATGTTTTTTTGCTCCTGCAAACAAATCCTACTCTGTCTGCGAATGACTTCAGATGCATTGACTGTACATCTACTTACTGCCTCAAAACAGAAGGCATTGGAGGGTTTGAAAGAACTTGCAGTTAAAGCCTTTTTTTGTTCAGCTTATTTTTAATTATCTTCAAAGACAAAAACACTCTTTTAAATGTAAGGAAAAGCTTCCAGGAAGACATTTAGACATTTTTAGAGGGTAAACATCAACTTTTACCTTCTTAGAACTCTCTCCCTCATGGATTTTTGTTGTAAGTCACTGATTTTGCCTCAGTATTACCCCTGGCTCTTCCTTGCTATCTGTGTATACAGGATATTTAAAAGGTCATCTGCATCTGAGTTTAAAAAAAAAAAAGTCAAGAGAGGGAAAAAAAAAATCCCTAAAGCATCAGCCTTTGAATTGCTGCTGAAACTATTAGTCATTTATACATTTATGCTTTCAAACAAGGTGCAGGTCGAACATTTCTAAATCTCCTTTTTCTATTATAGCTTTTAATTCCTTGAGTGAATGAATGTACTGTGATGAAGTGGACTCTGCTGTCCGTGAGCTATGGCTTTGAATATAAATCATTTCAGTTTTGTCAGTTCTTTCCTTTTTGGAATATCTTTTTGTGACAAGCAGATACAATTTTAAAGCTGAGAGAACTTGAACTGAAAGGAACTGGAGAGTTCAGACTAAACTACTCTCCTGTTTCTTATACTTTTTTGAAGCATGATGTCATTTTAAGTGCAATGTATATTCAGGTAGAAACTCTGAGTTTGGAAACTATCCAAGAGAGCTATAACTTTTCTCCATGAAGGCAGCAAAATGCATCTTGCTGGTGATTTTACACCTGCTGGAAAGATGCCCAACTTAGTCTATCTTCCCTCTAAATCTTTCCAAGAACTGATCAATGTTATTGTACTTCGTGCTTGAACAGAGCAGAATTGTCTTCTTAGAAATTAGTTTGAATGGCAGATCACTGTTATTGGGTTTATTAAGAAAAAAAAAAAGGCAAACATTTAAAAATAATTTTCTCAGAGACTGAGAAAGGCAGTGACAGGAAACCTACCCCACTAACTAGTAGGACCATACTGACCACTCAGTCTCATTGTCACTTAAGTTCTCATCAAATTGATAAATGGCTTGGACTCAAGTATCAATGTGTAAAAAAAGTAAAATGGAGAAGTCAAATAATCTTCACTCTTGTATCAAAATGAGCATGTTTTTGTTAAATTGTTCATATATTCCCAGTGGCTTTCATTTGCCATAGTACCTTGTGGCACTCAGCACCATTAGATGTAGCTTCCAGTTACTTAACAGAAAAAAAAGGAAACAATTTTCTGCTACTAGTCCCTACTCATATTTACATTTGTTTCTGAATTGCCTTGAAAAATATTTGTATAAGTGGTAAGCACCTGAAAGCAATTAGATGGATGAAGAAAATTGTGAGGGGAAACCTCCACACTGTTTTGAAAGTGTTATTTGTGAAGCACTCACAGAAGATTAAAATTAAGTATGAGCACAGTGTATGATTCTACAATATTGAGATCTATTGACACATGGAAAAAGAAGTAACAGAAAAATGTTCCAGCCGGTTCCAACAGCCCCACTACAGGGCACAGCTGAGCGCCCTCAGCCATGGGAGGGCACCTCAGGGAAAGCCTGTGTCAGAAAGGGCAAAATGCTGCCTGTGGCATATGATAGCAAATAAGAGATAAATCTTAGTGCTTTACTTCAGAAGTTAAACATACCAGTAGTGATATGCAAATGCCATGCTTGAAACAGAAAGCTTTTAAATGCCTGTGAAGGGTCATTTTGGCCAGGATGAACCAGAAAGTTCATTTAATTTTCAACCCATTAATAACTCCGTTCAGCAGAATTTAATGCCTCAAGACCTATTTCAATGAGCAGCTTCCTCTGCTTTGCACCTCCTACAAGAAATGGCATGCAGTTTTAGTTTGTTTTCCTTATGGCAAAAAGAAAGAATATCTATTAAAACCACCTCATGTTTTTCAGGATCAATTGCAGCTTCCATGCTTTGAATTTCAATTAAAGACTATTAGCCGCATTAAACTTATGTTTAACAGTATTAAACTTATTGAATATGGTACTTCTGGGCCTATAGAGGCCAAGGAGAAATAAGAACAGACTATCAAATTAGTATTTGCTCGAAAGTTGAGCAAATATAGCTTTCAAAGATTATATTCCACATTATTCGCTATAACCTTTCCAGTTATCGTGACTTCTAAAATGATGCAAGCTATGTATAAAACTGTGCCCATAGAAGTGAAAAAGATCCTGGACTAGGCTTAGTGTTTAACTTCAAGCTATTGTCTACAAGCACGTTTACATCTGTCTACCTAAGATACAGATATGTCTACCTAAGGAATTTAGTGTCTTACAGTTCTTTTTTATGTGGTTTGTCTTGCTTCCCTATTTGGAGTCTTGTAGTCTCAGAGAGTGGTTTCTGTCCTCCTGGGACCATGGTTCACTTTGTTCACCAAGGCATCACTTACCATGTGACTCGAGGTCCCCTGGCAAGCAGCTACATATGAATATGCGATGTGGGCCTGGAACTGGCACAGACTTCATTGCCAGTGAAGATTTGATGCTGTTACAAACCTGTAACCATGGTGCTTTCCCTCTATTCACCATACCAGTTGGTAAAGAAGACATATCCATTTGACTACAACTAGATTAACACTGTTAGCCAGAGTTCTTTTCCCTAGCAGCACCCATACAGGCATTGCCGTGCTCTGAGCTCTTTCCCTTGTGTCCAACACACACAGCAATAAAAAGGTAGGACATGCTGCCTTTCAGTTCTGTCAAACCAGATCTTCTCTGCTAAGCTAGGGTTTGAATGACACCACTGTTAGTTAGCCTGCTTTTTTATGTTTGTATGTTTTTTGGTTTCATTTTGCTATCCTTGTCTATATCCTCCCCCCCCCTTCCTTTCTTCCTTCTCTTTCTTCCCTCTTCCTTTCTGTGTGCTGTATCTCCTCTAATACCTCACTTGATAGTTTGAGCTACCAGTATCTGATGAGGCTCCACTGGTTTTAGTCTCTTGCAGTGCTAGGTGGTTCTGGTTGGACAAACAGTCCTATTGACTTTACCATTTTAGAGAAAAAACACAATCCCAAACCATTCTGCTTGTTTGGTCTTTAAGGACAGATTTTAAGCAGAGACATTCAACACATACAGCATTTCTCCTTAACAGAACAAATACTGACACTGAACTCCTTGAGAAGGGCAAAATTGCTTTGGAACATCTACCCTCAGCTCTGTTGGATACAGCCTGCACCCCTCAAAAAAGTCTAAAAGAACAGCAATCTGTTCCAGTACTATTTCACTGTGAAGTACTGGAGTTTTACCCTATGTCTCTGTTCTTCCTCACCTATTCCAAGATCTGCCAGTCTAAAGAGGCAACTGGGAAGGCTCACTTAGGTCTTTCATTTACAGTGCTTTGCACATCTGAGTATTATTACCATGAGATAATTTGGACACTGTGGATCATCCTTTTAAGCAGCTGGGTTGAGTATGTCCTCAGTATGTCCTACCCAAAAGACTGAATCCCTCTTCCCTTGTTATCGGACAACACTTTTAAGAAACTCATATGCACAGACATCTGTCCAGGGCTGAGAATCCACAGCCTTTGAACAAATATATCTGGCTTTGGATTCAGGCACACAACAACTGTGGTTTCTTCGGTCTTTGCTAAAAGACAAGCTGGATACTAAAAAGCCTTTGCATTCCTTAACAACTATCTGCTGATTCTGTCCTGTGTCATCCATCAAAACCCGGTGTCTTAAGGACACATCCAGTAAAATATCTAACAAAAAACTTACTATTCAGACAGGTCCGCTCTTTGCCACCTGTACCTTCTGCTGCTGGTTAATGAAGCAAGAATTCAGAGCCTCCAACATACACTGAGGTTTCCAAAGGAATAGTCCTTTTGCAAACATAAAATATAAAGCTTGTGCACACTTCCATTTAGAGTAAATTATTAATCTAACCAGTTATAGTTATAACATCCCAACAGAGTTTGAGAAAGAATTTTATCTCAGCACTCACTGAGAATCAATCAGCCTCCAGGACAATCCCACAGGAAGCTTTTGAGAAACCATCATAGTTCCTCTGTTCTGGACTACAAGAAGGGGTAGCAAAAGACCAGTCCTTCAAAAAGAGAAGAAACTGAAACATATTTCACTATGATAGTCTTGACCTGTGCTGAAATATCTAGCAGCCTACACATGTATCCCCAAAAGCAAGCTTTCACATCCTTGCCATTAATTGGTGCCTTAAATAACCCTCTTCACAGCCTATACATTAAGTCTTGCTGAGAAAGAAATAAATTTCCAAAGGCTGTTGCTCCTCAAAGGTTGATTCCACCACACTGCAGTATCTTGAATGAAATAAGATTTTTTTAAGATATACAAATGTGAACAAGTTGGTTTTTCGCATCCAGTAGTTACATCAAAAAAATCCCAAGTGGAAACTGTTAAAGGACAAACTGTCCTCTTTCACCTTGGCAGCAGAGTCCCAGACACAGCAGATCATGATTCATTTATTTAGATCGCAGAATATCTTTCCTCTTTTTCCATTCTTCTTTAATGATCCCTGCCACACGAGTATGCTCTAGCTGAAAATTCGACCTCTACAGAGCTTCAGTGCCACAGAGATAATTTCCTTGCCCTGAAAGGGAAGGCATTTTACACTCAAATAAGATCTTCACACCAAATATTAAGCCTGCATATGAGCACTTTCAATTCAAAATCCCACTCTTTAGTCTCTCATGCTGCCAAAGGTCTCTACAAAAGAAAGAATCAAAATATGGAATTTTGCAAGAGGGTTACCACTACAACAGCAACACTGCACTGGGATCTTGTTTTTCTGTCCTGCTTGATAGGAAATCCTTTGAAATCAGAACAACTTCGTCTTTTGTATTATCCTCTCCAAACCCAGTATTTTTGGAAGCTGCTGCATCAGAAAGAAAAGTAGATTCAAAATTCTGGCCCAGGATGGTTTCTGGCTTTCATTTCTCCCGGGAAATTATTTTCTTTAATCTTTCCTTAAAATTGACTCTTTCTCCAACAGCAACAACTCTGCACGTCTGATTTTTGCTAATCTTTATCCTTTTATGTTGACAGAACAAGGACTTTCAGGTAAATGCATCTTTTTACCCCTCATGTTGCCAAATTATATGTAAAATATTTCTCATTGGATTATGGACTATATGAAGCAACACTAGGCTTCTTTTTGTTTAGGCTTCTTTTCGAACATCCCTGCATTGTTTCTCTGAAATTAGGAAAAGCAAGTTTTCTCAGAATGACTGTCTTGTAGTGTACTTTTGCAAAGATAGCTCAAAGATAAATTGTGTAATACATACCTAGGTCTGGTTTCCCACACTGCTCTTTTTTATAGCTTTAACCTTTACTAGAAAATACAGTTGTAATTATTATTTGAGGTTCTGAATATACAAAATTCACTTATATTGATTTCTACCCTCAGCATGCTGTGTATTACATGAGGGAAAGGATGACCACTCTCCTCTCTAATAATAATAATAAATACAGACCTGAAGCAACCAGTGAATGTCTATAATCAGTCAGTATGTACTTTGCCACCATTTCAAAAGCATGGTTGACTTAAACAAGGAACTCTTCAGATGTTACTGGATTACGTATCCTATTCATTCACTGAAGCTCATTTCCATTTTATAATTCTAGTAGAACATTCTCAAGTTGAATAAATTAATGCACAAATTGCATTGTGAATTGTAGACACTGATTTCAACAGCAATGTGATATTTAACAGTTTTCAAGCTCCCTTGACAGACATATACATGCAGGATAGGAAACAAGAAAAAATATATCAATCATGACCTCAGAAAGCAAGCAGATGTAAATCACAAATCTAGATTAATCTGGTAGCCTCAGTTTTGGAATTTCAGCTGATCTTTTCACTGGCATGTTTGTCATCTAACCATTGCTGTCAATTCTAAAAATCACCCTTAGTACTTATTTTTGACTGCAACCTCTTTATGACAAACATTCTTTCCTAGTCATTGACCACGAATCACTGAGTTCTAACTTGTGCTCTCATTGTCTCGTGTAATTTCCAAACACTGTTTGCAAACATGCTGCAGAGAAATTAACAGGAAGGTGGCATTTTATGCCATCCACCTATGCAAATAATTTTTGGTTTTGGATAAAATCAGATAAAGGAAACATCCGGCAACCTTTTGACTACACAACCCAGATGGCCTTTGGAAAGGTGAGTGCTACTGCAGGGAAAATAGATAGCTACTATAGAGTTTTTGTACCACAGTTTTAGTCATTAATTATTTTTTATCTAATAATTTAAGAATTTGGACTATCAGACTGTTAAAATATTAATCAGCATAACAACCAGTTTTTAGCTCCACATATAATCTCTGTTTCATTTTGCTTCCTTTGTGTAAAACTCTTCCCGTGAAAATACGATGTTAGGATACTCTTCATTTTGCACGTGTTTTCTACACTTTTTCCAAACTTGTAAAAGAATTTCTATAGGACAACTTTATATACTCTGGTTGATTTTAAATTTATTTGCTCAAATTAACAACTTTGTTGCTCTAACCAGGACCAAAAAAAAAGTGAAAGCGAAGTCTTAACTACTCCTCAAGTTTCTTCTCAGTTCTGTACTCTTTATTTGACTTTTCACTTATCTTTACTTATTAAATCCCATTTGAAAACACTTATTTTCTCTCAGCCAAAGTAGTTCTGTGTTTATCAACATCTCTCTATTTTTCTAATGCAGAGGAGTTAGTCTGTAAAAATGTTAACCTATTTCCTTCTAAAGAGTCTTCCTTCACTTATCATTACTGGAGGAAAATTTTTAAGTAACACCACTTGCACTTTACGATTTATAAATACTCTAAAATAATACAATAAAAAAGTAATCAGCAGGTTTCTAAAAAAGCCTAAATAATTTTCTGGGACTTCTGGAGGAAATACACTCCCAAATTCAATAGCATAGTGTTTTGATACAGTGACACTTCTTATTTTGTGGGAAAGATCAATTTTCATAAGCTATCAGTCTAGCCTGGACTGAGGAAGTGGCCTAGATACTTTGGAACACTTTGGAAGCATGACTGCACACTTGGCAAGTGTATGAAATAAATATAGGGACTATTCACATGCTTTGGAAATGGCAGTATCATTCAAATGCTACTGCTAAAATTACAGACTCAAAGCAACAAACAAAAAGTGGAAACAAAAAGGCAATTTACTGATTCATAAACTTACACTCTTAAATTTTTACTTAATATTTAAATTTTGAAAATTTTAATAAACCTCTCCTTTCTCAAATCCCCCAAAATTCTTAATACTTTCAATAAATATTTTCTAATATAATAATCCCATGCACCAGTACATGCTGGAGACCAGCTGCCTGGAAAGCAAGTTCTGCAGAGGGACAGAGGCTGAGAGAGCTGAGACTTTTCAGCCTGGAGAAGGCTCAGCAGGGACCTTATTAATGTATATAAATACCTAAGGGGAAGGAGTAAGGGAGACAGAACCAGTCTATTGTCAGTGGTGCCCAGTGATAGGACAAAAAGTAATAAGCACAAATTGAAATACAGGAAATTCCCTTTAAATACAGGAACGAACTTTTTACTGAGTGGGTGATCAAACACCTGAACACGTTGCCCAGAGAGATTGTGGAGTCTCTACCTTTGGAGACAGTAAAAAAACTGACTGGACACAGTCCTGAGCAAGTTCTGTCTGACCTTGTTTTGAGCAGGGGATTTAGACTAGGTGATCTCCAGAGGTGCCTTACAACCTCAGCTATTCTGTGATTCTGTGCTTTTCAACAAGTCAGTATTTCTCTGCAGTATTTTAAAATTTATAAACCATGTAAAAATAAAAATCTCAAATATAGAAAATGAAATTTCAGTCTTTATCCCCAACCACTGGTGCTAACTGGTGCCTATTACTGCTGACACTAACTTCCACTTTCAAGCAAATTGCCATTTTGAATTCATTCCTTGTACCTGTTTGAATATTATTGTGACATTATACATCATATATTTTTCAGTAAATCACATGGCAAAACACAAACATCAACAGAAAAGGACACTTCCAATGTCCTTTATGTATGCATCCAGTACACTATGCAGTCGTATGTGCAGTTCTGCTGAATCCTATTGCAGTTTGAATCACACAGTTGTTAATGAATTTTACTCACTGCAGTTTATCGAAATTCAGGGAAATTTAAAGAAGAAGAACACTTTTTCTTCAAAATAGGTTTCATTCTTCAACCATAAGCACAGAAAAATAATGCATTATCTTGTATGAAACATGAATTATTCAAAGAGAAAGAGTTTAAAATAATTTTATAATTAATTATAAAGTATATTTTGATACAGAAGAAATACTGGGTGGGCTGCTGGTGGAACGATGTGCTAACGCAAACAAATTTGTCAAAGCTGTCTTAATTTCTTCAGTCTAATATTTCTGAATAACTTTTGACTAGCAACAGTAGTTTAGTAATTCTAGCAGGACAAAAAATATCTGTGTATTGCTTGTAAATCTACTTCTTACACATTAGAATAAAACATAGAAATCAGGACTCTGTAGAAAGAGAAGTAAATTTGACAATTACAGAGAAATCTTAATGAGAAACCTACCTTGCCTACATACTGATAATCAGATCCTGTGTATTCCTCTAAAAGAAAAAACTGGTTCCACATCCAGCCTCTCTTCTGTCGGTGAATTGCTTTTCCATCATTCCCTGATGCACGTCCTCCAAAGCTTTTGGATCTGAGGTCAGGAGTCCTTCTGAACATCATTTCTGTATGACAGGGACGTAGCAGCCACATCCAGAGCAGCAGAAGTAAAAGGACTTGGTGTGTTGTCATAATTCTCCACTGCTGATGCTCTTCAATCTGGTCAGCAATGGAGTCTACAGTTTTGTTTTTCTTGACTTGCTTTTTATGTCTCTAGTTGCTGATGTAGCCAAGCAGTTTCCAGCAACTCTTCTCTGAACTGTACATAGTAAACAAATCCTGAAAGTAAACAGAGGCAATGTAAGTTAAAATTAATTCACTCCCTAGTGTCCAACACCCCTGCGACTGTACTCTACAGATACAAAACGTTATGACAAAGAAAACAACCTGGTTAGGAACATAACAGTTATCCAGATAGGGAGAACACTGTGAATATGTCAGGTAGCTGCTATCAAAACACTTCCTAAGAAAGAGTAAGAGTGCCCTGAGATGATCAATTATTTCCCCGTTAAAACCTTTCAATTTATAAACTTGTAAGAGTGTTCTTTATATAGACGGGTGGATTAATATTGCTGAAACTTACCCATTAAATACTGCTGCCTTTGCTTCAAATGTTTTCCACCCCATTTGATTTACAAGATTTCCAGTGTTTTATTAATCTTACTATCAAGAGAACTGAAAAGCCAACACAAAGTAGTTTTAGAAATGAGGAAATGGTAAAGCACTAGTTCTCCAGGGTACTTTAAATGGCAAAAGAGAGAACATCATATGCATCAGAAGAAATAAAACATGACAAGAAGCAAACTTTTCAACAGGAAAAGTTCTTGAGATCATCTTGCAATATGGAGCAATGTACATTTAGCCTTAGTAGGATTTTTTTAAAGAATGAGGCCTGTTTTGCAAGTGTCCTGAATTTGGAAAACTAATTTTGGAAAGTACTAAAGTTAATCTCATTGTGTGAAATAATATTGCAGGAAGAAGGCAAGCACCTCTTAACTCATCTTTGGTTTGTCTCCACTTCTTTTTTTTTCTGTTTGTTTTGCTTTGTTTTCTTTTAGTTTTTCCTTCTTCTGACAGAACCATGAGATATTATTTCAGCAAGACAAATTTATCCCGGTTGTCTTCACTTTACTTCTGTCCCAGCATTTAAAGAGTAACACTTTTTGCTAGTAAGTTCATTTGGTAATATTTTCCTTCAGTAAATCATGAAAACCTATGATTTATCATCTTAATAAGGTGTTGCTTCTGTAAATTTTAATCAGGGTGGTCTGGTTGGGTTTTTTTCTAGTATGCCCACAGAAAACAAAATGCATGGATGGTGTGTATTCTTATACATATGGCACAAAACTCAAGTAGTAAAAAGCTTGGGTTGTTTTCTCTCCTTTTTTCTGATTTTGATGGTTAAATAACATTACACACAGCAATCCCATGTGTCCTCTGGTTTTTATAATATTATACTATAGCTCACTATAATCTTAAGTATTTTTGTTTTTCAAAGTAGAGCTATGTAAGACTTTCAGAAATTCTTGTTGATATTGATGTGCTACTTAAGCTATTTCCAGTAAGCCTATGTTGATTAAAAGAGTTTGTAATAAAATGTCAGGAGTTTAGAATGGAAAGCCTGTTAAGTGTAGTGATTTCCTACAGCTAAAAGTCTCCGTGTCTGTATGCATGCGTATGTGTGTTAATAACTGAACTGATTCAGTTCAGGAAATAGCTTTTGTCTTCAGAGTTAAATTCTGCCAGGAAAACATTTTCTTGCTTCTCCAACATTTGGAAGACTAAAGAACTTCTCAAAGCCATTGCTTTCAAGACTGATCCCAGTAACTAGTAGGTGTTCTTTTCCATTTGAGTAAATAAACAACAGGTTATGTATAATCTCATTTATGTTGTCTTCTTTTCTCCTAAAACTTTGATATTTACTTGTTTTGTGAACTTTGAATACTACCCAGAACAATCTGTTCTAATATACACCACTAATAATATATGCTGAATTACATCAGCACGTACAAACTGGAGGTGTGATTCTCCCCTTTGGAAATTATTTATCACAACTCATATTTATGTTCTTTTGAAACAATAGTACACTGAGTGAGAGAGAAGGGCTGTGATTTGTTCTTAGATACTTAGAAATGTTTCTTCTCAAAGACCATAGGAATTTCAAATTTGAAATTAGTTCTTCAGGTTATTATTAGTTTCCCTAAAAATTGGAAAGCTTATTGGGTTCTTTTGAAAAGGAGACACATTTTTTTGGGGAGGATGTGTTTCTTTTTTCTTTTTTCACTGTCTTTTTGCCATCAGTATACATATGCCATTTTTCACACATTATTATTTGATGTACAAGTGTTGTTAAATTCCTCTTGGGACATAATGCTGCAATATTAGGGGTTGTTATTGAATTTCCTTCTTGTTAAATTAGGTCAGCAGAATGAAAGCTCAGATGAAATTTGTTAAAGTTACAAAAGTAGCTAATGCACATGGACTTAGCAAGCATGGCTGCTTAATGGATGTACCTACTAACAAGTTATTTTCCCTCCTTTGAGACTCCCTTTGGAGTTCAGCTTCCTGCTTTAAATGTAACGAGTTTGATAACAATCTACACTAAAGCAATAACATTTACCTTTAAAAATAAGCTAGCAAACAAAAAAAGAAATAATAACAATTAAATAAAAAGCCCTGGTGTAAAGGAAATGTTTGAAGAGGGTTAGATGAAATATATAACTTTTAGTATATAATTACAGAAAATAGACAGAAGTCCCAGATCTGTAATATGTTGTGTATTTGGGTTCTGTGCTATCCTGTCAGAACTGGAACAGTCAATGTAGGAAGATAAATTTATCACCTGTCTAATTAAAAAAAAAAGCTTTCTAAAAACTATCAAATATATTCAAGATTGCGTGTTTTTACGTAATATCCTTCTAAATTACTTTAAACTTACTACAGAGGAACGTTGTGCTCAGCTCTGCTCTTGTTTACATAGGTTTTTGTTTTGGAATTATTTTTAATGAGTTTTCTTGGAACAATCTCTCATACAGAGGAGATGGATCAATCATTACTGAAGCTATTAATCATTTCACCAGTAGCTTTCACCTTTAACTAATGCACTTTATCTGAGACTTCCATTTACTGGTTGCTCCAGGAAGTTGATCTTTTACAGCTGAGATGTTACTTCTTTAGTAAATGATTTCTATTATCTGTCTCTCTGCATTTGTGCATAGATGCTTTTGGAAGTCAGCAGAATTAAATTTAAATTAAAAACTGTAATACAGATCAAATCTTGTGGTTTTTGTTTGGTTTTGGTTTTTGTATTTTGGTGGGTTTTTTTCAGATTTTAGTAAACCTCCTCCAGTGAAGAGCAAATTTGAACAGCAAAAAAAAATATACTTGGGATACCTGCCATTTATTATTTTTGTTCCATATTTACCCTTCATCAAACTTGAAGTGAATTTTAATTGTGTAGCATCTCAAAAATCTTGTTTAAAGGAAGATATTTATGTAACGCCGTTTCTGTTTTCAGCATTTCTGTTTCAGCTGAGAACCTTTATCTATTCACAACTCTAATCTTGTCTTTCAGTCCTTTTTTGCTATGTTTGTACAAAAAAGATGTTTTTAGAGCTGAAAATGCTTCATGACAAATTAGGTTAAACTATACTGAAATTTTATGAGGAGAACAATCTTGAATTTTGCTACAATGGAAGACATTGGAGCATATTTTGTTCTTATTTTGTTCTTGTTTTGTTCTTGCTCTGCAAAGGTGACACCAATAGAGCTATTCTTCCACCTACAGTAAGAAATTTTTCTTATCTTCTGACCCATTTCTCTAAATCTTTGGCCCTCTCCAGCCACTAGTGTAGAGCTATCACCACAGGCTACAGAACCTCTTTTCAAAGTGGCTACAGCCATCAGCCATGAGACACAACTGCTACCATTTCTGTTTCCTCCTTGAATCAGGTAACTTGGTAAGGTGCCTTTCTATTTCATTAGATCTCTGATTTCTGGCTTATGATGTCATAAACAAAATTCAAAATTCTGGCTAGGTTTTGAAATATTAGGAACAATTTAACAAGACAGTAAAAAATAAAGTAGGAAGTCAACGAAGTGCAGAAAAAGCTGCATTTTCAGTGAGCCTCAGAAGAGCCCCCAGCTCAGCTAATTTATTTAACCTTTTTGCCATCTCTTTATCAAAACCAGGAAGTTCTAATGCTTTAGAGTGCAGCATGATATAGTGAGTACTTTTAACAGACCCTCTCTTTGTAAGAGACTCTGATTCAAAACACAACAAAATATTTCCCTCTGTAAGTGTAACTTATAGGTGTAAGTTATCCCTTAAGGGAAAAAGAAGACAATACTTTTTATAAAGCTTTTTAAGAGTAGTTGAAGCAAACAAATGAGTTCTTTCAAATCATCAATTCTTAATGGATTCTAATCTCGTAATTCCTTGTACTATAGATTTATGTTCCTTGCTTTATCTATTATATCCCAATGAAGTTGCCCAAAGCCATTCATAATTTAATTGCCTGTTTCTGAACCAAGGAGATAATTGGTAAATTGTCAATAAGCTGCTTATTTCATAGCCTCTAGTGGAACACTTATGTACCACAGTGACCACACTTCGGATTATTAAATTACAACACGCATTTGCAAAGTAGTCAGCTTTACCTTAGAACTTTAGAACTCAATCTTCTTTATGAAGTCCTGCAACCCTTGATCCTCTTAGAAATTTGAATTGAATATGCATAGTTTGATGCTAACCAAAAAAAAAAACAAACCCCAAACCCCTAACATTTCAGGAATTATGTATTTTAATCATTAATACTAATAAAATTTCCCAATTGTAAAAACTACTTCACTCAAATGAAAGTTTTTTATATTCTTTTCATAGTTCACGGGGAGAAAGACTGAAAAACAGGGGAAACAAAGGAAAAAGAATACTGAGCATTATAACTTTTTCTACAAGAGTTAAACAATATTTCAGGAAACAGAAAGATTATGTAGAAGCATACCTTCTGTCTTATTTTTAAGCATATTCATATAGTACAAAATTATTACTGAAAAAACAGGTTAACATGAACTATATTGATTTCAAAGTGGAAGGTTAAAGATTCAGTCTGGCTTCCACTGGTAGTTCAGTAAATGTGATAGCCAAAAAAAGGGTTAAATAACCCCAAGCAGACATTAAACTGAGGAGGAAGAAAGCATTAACACCTCATGCCTCAGAGTTACCCTGCTGCAGGGAACATTGTCCTCCTTCCTGTAAAGATCTGAGGATATCTCACCACAACCCTTCCTTGTTCTTCTTAAGGAAGACTGAAACCCTCGGTCTTAAAACATAGCAGGTTACTGAAAGGGTGAGCCAGAGAAAAGGGCATAAAAAATTGTTTATTAATGAGGCTTTTCTGTATTAGTTGGATTACTTGGTTACCTAACAATAATTCTTAGCTGTCTGTATATGGTGAATTCACTTTTTCTCACAGCAAGTTATCAAGAGTAGCATGCTATCACAGCAATGCTCTGCTTAGACTTTTACATTTACCTTTGTCCCTAAAATTTGGGGAGAAAAGTTATGTATGCAGCTATGACAAAGTGGTAGGTGACTTTTGGACATGGAAGTTATTTAAATCTTTATCGTTTCTGTACCTTGTGAGGTCCCAATCACATTTCATTCCTTGCTGCATCCTTTTCTCCCTTCCAGATGACTCCTTCCTTATCTGATTGTATATGCTGACTTAGCTTGACTTAACTTTCACAGTTCTTGCTAGCTACTCAGTATTTTTCTGCATAATTTCGATGACTAATTAGAGAGTTAATTTATTAAATTTATAGTGTGCATAACACTTGCCCCCAAACTGAAAAAAAAAAACAAACCACCAATTAAAATTCAAAGTATTCCCAAAAATGAAAAGAAATTATCTTAAGTGTACAGGATATGATTTTTAAAAAAAAAAAAAAAAGAACTGGAAAGATCATAATAGGTTGCACAACACATGAAGATACTACCTAGGCACTGTTCTGGAGAAAATAACTTAAGAATAGGAGTATAATAGTTCTGAACAATCTCAGTATGGTGAATTTTTTTATCATTAATCTTAAAAAAGCGGGGAAAGAAGGTATGTGAACAGGAATATTATTCTTAAGAATTATGAAATATTCCTTCCTCTCCACTCAGCCTCATTCCAAATGCCGTGTCCAGGTTTGAACATCACAGTACCAACATGCAAATAATCAGAAATCTGGCTAGCAACAAAATGTTTAGGAAAAGAAGTGTTATTTTTGAGGAAAGAGCAACTACACCACTTTGTCTAGTCTACACGAAGGAAAAAAGAGGAAGAGGGTGGTAAGACTAGTTTTCAGAAACACTGTTGAAAATAAGAAATTGTTCTCAATGCACGCAACAGATAGTGTAAGCAATTTATTTCAATGACAACAACAATGATTTAGGTTAAGCATTAAGAAAAACTTCCTGTATATCTGGAGGGGTAGTCAGCAGCTGAAATGAGATGTGACTGAAGGTTTGGAAGAACAGTGTGAGCAAATTGCTTTCAGAAATGGGCTTCCTGCAGCTGATGTGACCAGACGATTTCTCAAGATCATTAAAACCTCCATCCTATAGAACTCTACTCTGTCTTTTTCCATGTCATTATTTCTCCTCATTATGTCTTCCTATGTCCGGTGACACAGTTACCAGTGGCCACCCTATTCTCCTGTATGTGAATGTGGCCAATTCAGTCGAGCTCAACCTTAGCCTTTTCCATTTATCTGATTTTGTCTCAAAAGCAGCTGTACATGTACTCTTGTGTGTTGAAAGGAACTTAAATTCTCTTGCTTGCCAGCCAGCATAGCATGCTTTTCCACATCAAATTATACAGTCCTAGCCACACAGTTCCCTCCCATTTAGATGAGGTCTGTGACAGTCCTCTGAGTCTTCCTCCATAAGATTTTGGATGTGCATTTATCCCATCAATTGTCGTCTGCTGTATTCTCCCAGATAGAGACTGAATTTAGCTCTTTCACACTCCACTCTGTATTCATCCTATGTACTCCTTCCTAAATGATTATTCCTTTTGTGTTTAGCCAATGACCATGCTGCTTTCTAAAACATCCACATTCCACTATTATTAGACTTTTTTCTTTTATAAAGAAGGTAGTCCTCTAGTTCAGCTATTAAAAAACCCAACAAAACAAACACCAAACTTGTTATAGCTTTTAGTATTTGATTATAATTTCTTTCCCTTTCTTTCTTTCTTTGTTCATTTAATTAAAAAAAAACACCACTTCTCAGTTTAAAAAAAAAAACAAACCTGTTCTGATACTTAGCATGCATGCTAGGGCAAGGGGAGAAGAGAGGGATGGTAGAGAGGAGGACAAGGACCCATTCTGATCGGAAGCAGCAAACAACAAGTTCCAGAATGTTGTCTTCTTCTCTGAAGAAGTACGAAGTAGGAGAAAAGCAGTGATTTGTCAGAGAAAGGAAATCTATTTGCATCATTACAACACTGTTTTTTAGACACAAGAGTATACGTTAAAGATATTTTGATAGCACCCCATTTTCTTTTTCGTATTCATTACATTCCATCTTTGTCAGATCATGATTTTTCTGGAAATTAAAAGATCACAAAATTCTGTGTTGCAAAGAGCTCAAACCGAGAGATCATTGAATATCTAGACCTGGGGACTTAATATTCTTTGCCCTCATACTGAAGAGTTTTCCTGAACAGGGTGAATTGTAATGAATAATGCTGAACGGTTACAAAAAAGGCATTCTTTTCCTTCAGGGCAGGTGGATTTTCAAATCTCCTAGTCTTTGCTATCCAATATTTTCACCTGCCAGCAAACTCTAAGCCTTATTAGAGAAGCAGAATAAGCACAGAAACGTGCCAAATATCTAAAAACTCACCATAATCTCATCAGGAGTTTATATCTTCAGCTCAGGCTGAAACCTTAGAGCTTCAGAGAGCAGAGGCAGTTCACTAAAGCATAAAGAATTGGGGCACTGAGAGACTGTGCCTGCTTAGAAAACTGTGTAATTTAATAAAGTGTTCATTGATGTCTACACAGTGGCTCCTCAAACTTGTGTTAGTGCCTGTGCCTCCAGCATGGATAGTTCCATTCCTGCTAATTAGATGACAGCAGAAGGATTACATTCTTCCTCAGGAGATGGGAAGAAATGGAAACAACCATTTCTCATGGAAGCTCCCAATTGAAATGTAAGAGAGAATCACATTTTAAGAAAGTTTGTTAAAGCATATGATTGCATCTTTCACATTTAGTAGAATAAAAGTGTAAATATTGAAAAATGCACTTTATTGTTCACAAATCCCATAAAAGTTATATTTTGCATTAAAAAAAAATCTTGAATGACAAGAAAGCATATTTGGAATGTATTTGAATTTTTTTACTATAAATATTTCTTAAAGTGCTTGGAGTTTCACTTAGCATTCAATTCCTTTATAATTATTTTAGCATAGTAAAAAGTCCTGCTATGGCTCTTTGTAATGTTCTCAGTTCATACAGCAAAGAAAAAATCCGTTTATGGGGTGATTGCAGTTTGTTGGGCCAGAATGACCTGGAATTATGAAAAAAAGAAAAAAATAAAACTTAGGGAGTGGTAATATCATTTATTATACTGACTTGCTATGGTTGGATAAAATGATCATAATTTATTGAATATGAAGAATAATAGAATGGTGAATCAGAATAATAGAGCTTCCTTTGTAATTTGTCTGTAAGTTGTTTTAAATATTAAACGATGACATGAAACCTCTTAAGAATATATCACATATATGTATAGTGTATAATCACGTGTAGCATTTTGTGCCTGACATTATACCAACTAGAGTGCATTGCAACAAGTACTGTACATCAGGTATTCAATTTAGACAGCATAATATTTGATATTGCCTGTACAATTTGAAACTATCAGTTGCACAATGTATGCATGATTATAAAAGCTAATTAGAAGATTGTGTCCTATGTTTTCCTAAATGGTACTTATTTTGGAACAGTTTGCAGCAGGCTGCAACTGACATCTTTCCGAAATCAGTTTTATATCAGGATTAAATATAAAGACATAGAATTCACATCATAGAAATTAATATTTTCTGCATATCTCAGTAATGAAAAGGATGAGTCTTGACTAGTTTTGAAAAGAGATATTTGCTCTTAAGTAGCACATCACCTGTACGATAAGGCATTGTATATGGGCATGCTTAACTGCTGATGGACATGGGTCAGTTAGAAACGTTGTAGGTAAGGAAATTTTCTCTTCAGAATGCTTCTGTGTTCTATAAAACCCCACCAGCACTGCAATGATACTGACACTCAGAGAGCTCTTCACACTTGATAAATATCCTTTATACATATACTGGCACTGTTGTATAAGAACGCAGAGGTGGACATTGATCCAATAAACAAAATTTTGCGCATTCTGACTCTGGGCTCCACACTTGTATCAAGACTTTTCTGAATGCATTCTGCAATATCTGTACAGTCTTATGCTTTATACAATCTCTGTTGCTGTCTCAGTCTGCAAGGTAAGAGGTATTAGGCCAACATAACAGATTCTCTTAGGCTAGCAAACTTAGCTGGAAAAGTCAGATGAATTTGTGGACTTCAGAAATATTCTCTGATCAAATCTGAGGATATTTAGGAACATGTCTGTATAGTACAACTTTTTTTGACACGTCTTTCATGGTTGCTGGTTATACAGAGACATATATGTTGGTTTTCTGTCTTTTAATGTGTATGTTTTTTGATGTTGACCACAGCATCTGAGAAAATGGTAATAATATAGGAGTATTACAGAGACAGTCTGAAAACAGTTGTCGAGTTTGTGGTGGAAGCCAATAAGGAAGTGCCTTCTTTTCCTCTCCAGATGTCATCTATGTAGAACACTGCTTGGCAAAATACTTAAAACTATTATTTCAGGAAAAAATCAATGTGCTGAAGAACATTTGTAATGCCCACCTCAATAACATGAAAAGGAACTCTTCCCAACAAGAACACTCCTTTGGAGAAATAGATCACTGAATTCTACATGTGATTTTTCCCATAATGCAACATGTTTCACACAATGTGCTGTACACTTTTCTGATAAATACATGGGTGGCAATCAGCAACCACTCCGCATAGGAATGAACTTGCACAGGTAACTGGTGAAGGGCCACACGAGATATATTTTTTTCAGAACAGTCATTCCATCTCTGATCTTTCACTCCCAATTTTCAAGGGAGACCAACAAAGCACCTTTCAAAGATAAACCTGGAACAGAACTTCAAAACTCAGCTGGAAGCCAAAAACAATGGACTCATATGAGTTTCTAGTTTTACTGAACTTTATAATCATCTCTTTCCCTTCCCTTCTAACCTCCATATGTCTGCAGGTTATAAGCTACCTAACTCTGTCTCTCCTTTGAGAGCTGAATATATCTTTTTTCTTCAGCACTCTTCTCATACCAGTCTATTTCACTGGTGGCAACTATATATGCATATACTTCTTTACGGTGTTCATGTAATGGATAGCTAACTAATTAAAATTAAAGAAGTTGTCCTCAACTTTTGTTTAGTCTTTAAGTCCACTTTTTCTATTTCAGATCTAAAAAAGGCCCTCTGTGCCTGAAGGAATGTAATTTCTTTTCCAAATGCAGCCAGACAGGCTAGTGAAATATCTTTACTTTATTAAAAAAGCTATATCTCATCTGTAAGTCTTTAGATCATTACAGTTACAGCAACACTAGCCATCTTTAAATGGGCAAATATGAATAAAATGAATTCAAAACTTAGTGCTGGCGGTCATTAAAGATTGTGAGGCTACAAATGAAAAGATGAAGTTGGTAACTTATTGAAACATAAATGCCAAGGACTGATAAATAATAAAAGAATCAATCACTCAATGTATAAGGAACTGTTAAAGATATACACAGGAGAGACATTATTCTCCAGGAAGAAGTTGCTGAAAACTGAAATAACTGAAATAGTAAATGCTTCCTATGCACAGGTGACCGAAAACTGCCTTCTTTGCTGCCCTAAATGAAGAAACCTATGTGTCAGATGAGGTATTGAGTGAAGTTGTGTGGGTAAGCATGAGCAGGCCTTGTCTTCAAAAGATGCGATACATGAGGGAAATTCAGGAAGCATTAGTAGTCAGTGCATGAGCAATTGTGTCCTGAAGGTCTAAGTGTGGTTCACAGTGTCTGTGTAACAATAGTTAAACAATGCACATATCAGCAAACAGGACAAAGTGGAGAGTGAGAGGAAAAAAAGACTGTAGAGGGTCAACACTCTCCATTTTCTACTCTCCTATCCCACCCCCAACCTTGCTTAACAGCAAGTAATGAAATAGCAACACCCATACAGCGTGAAGATGTTCCAGAGTAATGACATTTGCAGAGAGAGAGATCAGGTAGCAAGCAAGAAAGTAACTCTGACTCATGGCACAATTTGAAAGGAATTATTATCCCGCGTTGGTATGTGTGCACATCTATTTGTTTTAGCTTGGGAAGTAAAAATCTTCCAGTGTAAGTGAAAATGAACTGACACAGTGATTGGACTTAAGAAAGCCTGGAATAATACCGTGTCATTACAGATAACATTGTTATTAATAGATATAGAAAATGAAAAAAAATAAACCTAAGCAAAACAAGAGAATGTCTGGGAATTTTCCCAGACCTTGGCATTCATCTGAGAGGTTTTCTGGTGGTCTGTACAAACTGCCTGAAGGAGATGACAGACAGATCCTTAAGAAAAGTCTACTGGATATGAGGTTTTGAATTTAAGTTTCAAATTTATTGGCATGGCCAAGATTTCATTAAAAAAAAAAAAAAGAAAAAAATACGAAGAAAAAGCTTCACCTACAATTGTGCTATTACATTTTCTTTTCCCCCAGTTTGTCCTATATCATGACATTAAGCCCATTAGATGCTATGTGTAGGTTGAACATTGTAAAATAAACTAAAAATTGTTAATACAAGAAAGGAGGATTTGTTTAAAAGGTAAGCTTTGGTTTGTTTGTGGTTTTTTTTCTCACTACACTTTCTCTCCAAAGTGAGACTTCATTAACTCCAAAATCACTCACAAATTCAGTGCAGATGGCAGCTAATCAGGCAGAGATGTTAACCAAGGCCATTCCTCTCCAGAAGGCTGTTCTCATCACCAGGTCTTAGGATCTCTCACAGCTCCTCTCACTGAAATTATTCAACTCTGTAGACTTTTTCATAGTTGATGAAACACAGGGAAAAAAAAAAGGTGAATAACAGCTGCCCCAACAGTCATGCCATTCAAGAAGGCCTCAAAGGAAGAAAAATCAAAGCCAGGCAGAATATTATATTATAGTTGTTGCTAATCTGCATTCTGGCAATCTCTCACTGTTCTTGCCTTCTGCTTGCAACACCAATTAGTATCTCTAGGAACCACACAGAAAACCTAAATAAAACAGTTCTTTCATCAATAATTTCCAAGTTGCTAACACATTTTTAAAACATACTTTGAGACTTGCAAGACCTAATTTTTTATGTAACAATTACAAAGAGCTTCAACTACCCATGAATTTCAGGCTAATCTTGTTCTGTTTAAGGACTTGAAAATGGAAGTACTTTAAACTTGTGGACACCTGAACAGGTTGGTCATGACCCTTCTGACAGAAAAGACTGGCCTCCTTCTTTTCCCCTTTCTCAATGATCACTGGTACCACTCTGAAGCAATCATCCAACAGACTGTATTAAACTGTTTGATGGTAGCAAGCAGAATGTAACTTTCACTGGGTACCATTTTTAAGTTTTTGGGTTACGGTTTGGCTTCTCTTTTTTTGGTGAAAGAATGGCACAGAGTACCATCTGCCCAGTAAATTAACTTTATTTTGTAACGTTCTGAAGTAAAAAGAATGAAGCCTCAATATAATTTGCAGATAATACAATAAACTTCATACACAATTTTTTTAATAGAGACAATTCAGAAAACAAAAGGAATTTTCTATTTTTACTATGTGCTTTTGGTATTAATAAAACTGAAGCTCTTCAGTCAGTAATGGTTTTATTGCAAGTGCTGTCTAAGAGGGGGTTGGATGGTTAATAAGGTTATAAGTTATCCAGTTCTGGGTTCAGGCACTTGTTGGTTTTGTTTCTGTGTAAGTATGTACATGTGTTGTGTAAAATTTTCAGACATATGGATACTTATTCAGAAAAGTATATAGTCATGGGAATATTATATGAAGAGAGAAAAACACCTGAAGGGAAAGAAAAATATCTGTTCTGAAGGGAAACTAAGAGAAAACTAAAGACATTCAAGATGTTGTTTTGCTTCTAAATTTATATTTTATTATTAATTATGTTCAAAATTCTGTTTCAGGTAAACCTATTTCTTTCTATTCTCAGGTATCACTATAGTCACAGATTCCTTTTACACAGCTGTTGGACATTCACACAGTAGCAACCAGTATTAAATATCCCATCAGTAATGACCAGCCCTCTGTGGCCCTTGCATAACATCCAGTAAGATTATATTTTGCCTAACACTTTATTCCGAACTAAAAATGCAAAGCTGCAAGGGCCTCTACTAGCTAGAGTCTCTGACTGTCCACACCATACCCAAAGTGACAATGAGTCTTGCTGTTTCACTCAAATGATTCTCCAACTGTACCTACAACAGCCAGAAAACAAAATGCAAACACTGGATGTATTGTAATATTTAGCTAGCAAGCAAACATCTAAAACAGGCTGCAAGATGACTTAAAAATACTGTATTACAATAGCAAGGTAACTGTCATCCAAGTGCATACGAATTTGTATGTTATAGATTTATCCAATTCCTTCTTCTGTTAAACAACAAATAGTTTTAAATAAAATTATATATTTCCACAAATACAGTGAGCTAGAAAAAATCTGGTGTAGGATTACATTACAGTAAAACTCAATGATTTATATCAATAAACCTGATCTACTGTGAATTCTGTGGTTTTACATAAGTAGAAAGTTTACTTTGTGATGCATGGAGTATTTATAAAATTTTCCAATACGTCTCTCCTTTTTTGTGTGTTTTGAATCTAAGATGAATAATTTACTATTATAATTGGAAACCAAACATTTATCTTTTAATTATAACTGGAAGTCAATTAGGAGTCACAACTTATACTTCTGTATGAAAATGTTGTTTAGTTGCATTTAATGTGACTGGATAGTAATTGTACATGAGAAATACAAGACATTTAGATTACTGGAGTTCTTTATGTCTGTTAATTATTATCTAGTCTCTGTTTTTTGTTTCTTTTTAGAACTAGGGACTGTTTTATCACAATATGCACAGTTAATTTAACTTAAGGGGTTTTTTTAAACAAGTCTTTTCAAACTGAAAACAAATTATCACTGGTTAATGATGTATTGATCTTTGAGGTTACAGACTACAAAGTATTATTTTCTACAAAAAGTTTTAAAGTTTTTTTACAGGGGCTTACTTCTACCTTATGCTGTATTATATGCAATATTTTAATATCATTTCTGAACGAAATGCTGTCTTAGGCAATATGTACACACTTTTCTTTGCAGAATATTCTTCTGTAAACTTACCAAAGGTCTAGAACAGCAAGTGAAGAGAAATCTCTCTTGTAAAGATGGCAAATAGGTAGGAGACTGCAGAAGAATAATTCTCTAATTCCAAGAGTCAACAGTACTCAAAGAAAGTGTCTACTTAGTGATAAACAGACTTCCAGCCCATCCTATCCTCATAAGTGAAAAAATAACCTTGTAAATACCACCTAGGTCCCTGAGAAAACTGCCTTGAACAAAGGTGTTATTCTTAGGACAATAGGAATTTGATAGCTCTCCCATATCTAAAGGCACACTCCTTCAAATCTGCATATGTGAAATATAGAGAGATATATGTGGCATATAACTAATGTATTTTACACAGAATTTATTGGCACTACAAACTAATTGCCGGGACAGACACAAAACATTTCTGTAGAACAATATTTTAAAATTATCACTGTGATATGGCAAAAAACAAAGAAATCTCACCACTTAATCCCACTAGATGCATAACAACCATAAACTAGAAAGCCTGAATTCATTTCCCCATTTGTACTCATTTTGGCTGGGATAGACTCAGTTTTCTTCACGGTACCTCATATGGTGCTTCTTGTTGAATTTATAACCAAAACAGTGTTGGTAACACAGGGATGTTTTTGTTATTGCTGAGCAGTGCTTACACACAGTCAAGGCCTTTTCTGCTTCTCACCCCACCCCACCACAGAGCAGGCTGGGGATGCACAAGAAGCTGGGAGGGGTCACAGCTGGGACAGCTGACCCCAGCTGACCAAAGGGA